>OMLM01003211.1:66595-105674 GCA_900302695.1 Helostoma temminkii | reverse complement strand
TCTGCATTAACAACAATATATAAAACCATTTTGCTCAAATATTATCTACATACGTATAAGACTCACTGTGTATACAAGAACCATTAATTCTACTTTCTTACAAGCCCTTGAAAACTTTTTTTTATTTTCCAACCTTTATTTTTATTAATAATTTAAGATTTAATTTAAATATTTATACTTTATTTAATCAGAGATTCAGACATATGACTAGGTCCTTTCATAAATGGCCTTAGAAAATACCTTCATGTGGTTTGCTTTGAAGTGAATGAACTGTTGAACTTTTTTTATTACCTTCATTTTTACAGTGTCACGTATTAACTTTGCTGTATTCGACTAAATGTATAATATAACTGACATCATTTTACAGTATATTCAAAACATTTTCTCTTATTATTTATATTGGACAATCCAGATCAACGATTGAAAAAGGTGCTCCTGGTTTGAAGCTAGAATCTGTCTCAGCTTCACCAAGACGTGGAAGATGATAATGGCATCTAAGCATCCTATCTAATTTAAAGTAAGACATTATGAAAGCAGGAACAAATTTTAAACTCCACCATGGCAGTAATGTCTGTCAATGAATGAAGCCTGGTCACTGCCTCCCTTAGGAGCTAATAAAATGTCAGACTGCACTGCAGTCACAGTACTTTGTCTTTTAAAAAGCACTTCAACAGAGGATGACTCCTGGCACAATTTCACCTCAAGGACATTGGCCATATACCCCAACTTTTTCCAGTTTATGATACTGATTACCTAATCTGTGCATTTTTCTGCCTGGGTAAGACACTGATACCAGAATAAAAATAAGATCTGTAGTCTGCTGTAAAAGACATTGTGCTCTGTCTTTTTGAGCTTACATGAAGGAATGGTTCGTGTTTGTGCAGCATACTGTATGTCCTCACAGTGAAGCTACAGTAGGTTTGTAAACGCCACAATCCTGTCAAGCTGTAGGAGCTCTGAGATGGAGACACAAAACAAAAATATGATTTTCTTCAAAGTAATTAATTATATTCTTTTTGCACACATTGCACAGTAAATAAATGGTCTCTGAGTTTAATTATTTGCTCTTGCCCTGCCCTGGTGCAGTAAAACACATTCACAGGTCACCTTTAAATTTACCCAGCTTCATTTTCACATCATAACCATTTAAAACCTTCATTTCGCTTTGAGTCGCTGTTGACAGGATATAACCTGCACTGCTCTTCACCTCTGAAGCTCCCCACCCCATGATGTCAGAGCAGCTCTGATGCTGTGAAACCCCTGACGAAAAATCACCTGTTAAGACAGGCTTTTAATGTTTAATGTCATGTCACTCTGCTTGTGTTTATGTTTCAATACTCCCTGTGAAATGTAATTAAATTTCCGACAATGTTTTATATAAATAGGTTTGTGCAGCATTTATGTCTCAGAGAGAGATGATGTATTCGAATGATTAATTCACACATCTACAGAAATCACAAGAACTGTAAAGAATCATCACTTTCATTACTGATTAATTTTCCAAATATTCAAGTGATGAAGTATACTATAAAGTGACATGAAATCTGTATCAGTTTTTCATATTACATACTTCAGTTTCTTGAACTGTCATGAGCAATAATGCAAATCCGAAGAAACAGTAATTAAAATGTACTACGACAGAAAACTAACAAAACCAGCAAATAGAAACACCACATCCCTGGTTCAAATCTCATTGGGGACTTCTACTGCATAATATAACCCCCTCTCTTCTGCCACATTTCTGTCTACCTCCTTCCTAACACGATCAAATAAAGGCAAAAATGCCCTCATACATAACATAAAACATAAAACTATAAAGTCAGAATCCATAAAGCTCAACACACTTCTTCACATCTGCCACATCTTTGAATCAATTAAGCAACCTTCAGGCACTAGTAACTACAACTTCTGCTATTCTTTTTTATTGCGAACTGCACTAAATAAAATTAATAAATGAACCAAGTTGTCATCAGGTCTAAGAAGGAAATAGTGTGTCATGTACATGAATTTACACTGATTTATTTGCAGCATGTGTAACTCTAGTAGATCCATTAGTAGTCTGCACATAGCTATCTGTAACTGTGCAAAGGTCGAGCAAATCAATAGACCAATAGCTGGATGTTTTCAACATTACTTGGTAATTCAGTATTCCTCTTGAGTGTTGCCTGATGTGCACAGGGAGCAGCAGCCACAAAACCAAACATACCAAAAATTAAGGGAAAAGCTCCCCCTAAGTTTCATCCGATAAACATAAAGATGTATTCAGAACCCACTTAATTCAACAATATCAGCTACCTGCCAAGTACTCCACTTCAAAGGATGGGACCTGCTTTTATTATGTCTTCATATTTATATTTACATTGGAGTTTCATCAAAGCAGCTGACTTTCATTACATATGATTTTGAAAAACATTTTATTTCAAGTGATGCCTCTGGATTGTAAATAACTAAGTTATAGCAATAAATACATATCCTTTTTTTCTTTATCTGTGATTTTCTACAAAGTCCTTGATTTCTTCCCAGCCTGGCATTACAGTTTAAGTTTTAGTTGTTGATTTTACAAGTTAGCAGAAGGAAGATCTTGGTGAAACCCATCTGCTCTATGTCCAATGTTTTTGACCACATTCTAATTATATAATATTACCCGAGAATAAAAAGGACCAAGCCTACTAAATGCATATAAAATACCTCTTAAATATATGAAATGCTAACTTGCAGTAGTCATTTCCATTTCTGAGTCTGCCAGTTCTCAGAAAGATCAAATACTTGAAACTATTTTAAAACATATTTCTCGTTGTAGGGACTTGATGTAACTTACCTCCTTAAAGTTCTCTGGGCCACAGTCTAAGCCCCTGAATTTACAGTCCAGCAGCATGTCCTCTATGCGGTGTCGAGTCCGGGTGTACATCTCGTTCATGCTGAAGCCAGAGCCTGGTGGGCGGTCTGGCTCCGGTGCGAGTGGAAACCCTGGTGCCATGCCTTCTTCGAAGCCCAGAAGAGAACCCATGAAAATCAAGTCGCTGTAGCTCATCTGAGATTTCCGAATAAAGTTGTAATTACACATGGTGACAGCTGGAAAGGTCATGTTGCTGGCTGTTTTTTCATCCAGCATGGTGATGTGATCATACTGGAGATAGTATATGACCCTGTCGACTACCTGGTACAAGAAAGCAGACAGGGCCATGGTGAAGACCACTGCCCACAAACCCTGGCGGACACCAAACTTCTTGCCCTCCACAAACACATGATTAGCGCCGTGCAGTGAGCAACCACCAAAGAAGCCAGCCAGGTCTTGTACTTCACTGTCATTGTCTTCCTCATCATTGTAATCATCCACCTGACTACTCCTATCCAGGTATTCCTGCGAGTCCCCATCACCATAACTCTTCTTGACACGCTTGTAGTGGTCATCAAAATAGTCTTTTCCATATCCTCTACTGGGTTCGTCATCGGCCGAAAAGGAGATGGTGCACATGATCCGGACGGGCATGGTGGCAGGTTGAGATTTGAGGCCAAAAGTCCAGAGGCAAACCTTCAACAATCAAACACTACAAAATCCTGAGGCAATGAAGGATTGAAAGAGAGAAGCAGCGCTTAAAATAATTCTGACTATCTCCGACCAAAAACACAATTAAAGAATCTCCAGGTTGCCCCTCAAATCAAGGTATAAATAAAAATACAAAACCTATCAAACACACAATGTCCCAAACAAAGTCAAAACATCATCTGAAGTTACGAACATGAGCTGTAAATCAAGCTCAGCTGACGCCATTCACATCACCTCCAAGTTGAACTGAGATGCCTTGCCTGTGTTCGTCCTTTTGTCTTGGGGGGCAGATCCCTTAGTGCATTTTTTCGAAAGAGAGAAGAAGAAGAAGAAGAAGTAGAAGAAGAAGACAAGGAGAAGGAGGAGGAGGAGGAGGAGGAGGAGGGGAAACAGTGTGAGACCATGAGGAGTGTAGGACACAGAATACTCCCAAAGGGCCCAGCCACAGGTCACCGTGCTGGGGCAGAGTTTCGCCATTTACCGGAAAAAAACAAGGCTTGACGCAGTGGGAGAGAAAAACTGTAAGAGAACCGCAGCTAATGTAGAGCAGAAAAAGCACTAAACCAGCTGTTTATTTCTGCTGATTTTACTGTTTGGCATGACCTCACTCCTCCTCCCCCCAAAAAGAAAATGATATCAGTACAGCTGGATAATCAAATGCAAATAATACTTAGGTTTTACTGAAATGAATAAAGATGAGAAACTGGAAAAGATTCACATACTAGAAAATACAGTACAAACATAATGCAATGGTTTTGTAATAAAGTTTGATCTTAAAATGGGTTTTAAATCATAGAAAAACTGAGAAGCTAAACCAAATAAAGTGTCCTTGCACAGGATTATTTGGAATAGAGGAAATAGTAAGCTCATGTGTGATGTCTAATCAAGAAACAGGCTGTAACAGAACAAGCACCAGGCTGGAAAGTCAGGGAATTTAATCAAGGTTTCCATTTGCTCATTGTTCAGTGTTGTTTTAATCTAATGGCTCTTTTACCAGCTTTGAAATTACAAACCCCAACATAGCTGCGAGCAGTTCTGTGGAAAGCAGATTAACTGAAAGCAAATATATACAAGAAGTGGAGAGAGGCAGAAAAAACATCTTAAATGGAGCCACTCATTATTTAATATGAAGATAAATGCAGAATCCCAGAGGTGGTGTTGGTTGTGATATGAAAAGGAAATATAAGAGACCAATCCATCTGTATCGATCCACCTCCATTAGACTGCGGAGATTAGTTTCAGAAACATGATGGTGCCAGAAAATGAAATGTTAGACACATTTAGGGGTATTACAGCGCTCTTTACAATATGAACCTACAGCTAATGATACCACAGATACCTCTAAGGAACACCCGCCTGAAAACACATTACCCCAACCGATCCATTGAGATGGCTTTTAAACCATAACAACACACCGGCTTGTTTTTATCAAGGGGAAACTGTAATTTTAAGTGAGAGGGTGAGAAAAGCAGCAGACTTGGTCAATATGTGTTTTAGCTGCAGGTGTGAATACTGTCCATCACAGGAAAAAACTACTGACGATAAGAGAGCAAACATTGACTTGTGGCTTGGCCTTGATCCGGCTGTATCTGAAGCCTGTTTAACAGCAGCTTCTGATAGCCTCTGCTTCTTGAATATGTATTAGTGATCACTAGATAGCCTCCAGCATACAGCCTGACCTAACAAGAAGGTCACAGAGATCCCTCAGCTGCAGTCCCTAGGCCTGGTGAGAGGTACAACCGCATGAATATTTACACACGCTAAGACGGCAAGTTGTGAAATTGCTGTGGAAGACATTAAACTTCCAGCAGTTCACTGACCCTCTGGTCCATGTCCTTTCTGCCAAATCACTGTAATTACAACGTCAGTGCAGATTTTTTCATGCGTGGGGGGGTTGTAATAAATCTATTTTTGCATATTGTTGCCAAAAAAGATCAATCCAAAACTAAACACAACAGTCTCGTCATTTCTTTTCCATGTATTTATCTTTTTATGCCTTTTTAATGCCTTGTCATTATTCATTGCTTTCATGGATTGATGTCATCTGATATCCACTAGGGGGAAGCAGCAGCACATTTAATCCTGCAGTCCCACCTAAGGGCTGAATTTGCCATGAGGAAGCATCAGAAGACTTGTTTTAGAGAGTGAAGATGACAGTGATATCCAAAATCTGTCTTTTTACATAAACACTGTCTTACATATTGTGTTTTCCTATCAAGATGCATTAAAGACTTTTACTAAGGAGTTGCTACTTTTCACTTTGTACACTCATAACATTTTGGGCTTTAAATCAACGGCAAGTAGTACTAAAACCATATTTCATCAGAACACCTTTTGAAGAAGAAACTCAAGAGACTTACTTACATAAAATTACTGTGAATTAATTAAACAGCTCTAGGATTTATGTCTACGTAAAACCATAAAATGGGCACTCTAGTGGCCTGGAGGCCATTAACTGATTCAATTTGGCTCGGGAGCTTGCTCGCTATTCCCCATCTCCCTCTCACTTCATTTCCTGTCATCTCTCTACTAACATCTTTCTTAAAAGGCAATAAGAGAAAAACTTCACTTCAACATGAAAACACTACGTACTGGTGGAACGCTTTAGATTTCAGACAGAAACACTTGTTTGTGTCCAGCAATGAACTTTAAAATCACAGAAAAAAGGACATAAAAACTATCTGACCATGTTTTGAGGGTACACTTTCACATCAGGTCAAAAGGTGGCAGTGTTGTGATGTGAGTGTCCATGGTCACAGCTACAGCATCTACCCCTGGGGCTGGGATTTCAACAAGGCCATGCATTTCGCCACGGTCAGAGTGAGAAGAGCGCAGGGCAGATGAGAGGAGAGGTTTAGCGCTCCCTTTCAAGTCCCTCTCACCAGCTCCGCTTACAGCTACCATCGACCTGGTGTTGCCATGGATACATCCTGGCCATCAGTAAGAGAGGATGCACAAAACCCATTACTCAGTGCATGCATATAGTCACACATGGACACATGCACATACAAATGCACACACAAACACCAGGAAATGGCAAAAAGGTGGACACATGTTTCTATATTGTTTTCCTTTTCCCATACACACAAATACACATGCTCCCACACACATAAGGACTGAATGGATGCCTGATGCTCCAGATAATTTATGCATACCTCAAATCTTTTTTAAGTCAGGATTCCAAATGAAGAGAGAAGCATCAAGATGAAAAATAATATCAAGATATCACAAAAAATGTGACCCACCAAGGCAGTGATTTTACTTTGCTCAGACGCTGTGTTCAATCAACAATATAACATTCATTTTTCTAGGTTATTGTGGGATTCAATGGATTTGGCCTGCACAGGAAAAACAAAGAGCGAGTAAACAAGCACCGAGGCCTGCACATTCCCAGAAGATGTTGTGGTACAATGAGGCAGAGGCCAAAGGAAATTATGCTGTTCTCTAAAACACAATATTCTTTCTTCACCTTTCAACAGGGGCCATTGCTATCTGATGCACACACTTCCCTGCTGGGAGGAAACATTATGGAAAAAACAATGACGCATATTTAAGTGAGTTGTTGTGGTCAAACAACACATTTCTCATACCAAGCAGTGCAGAGGTGATTTAAAACTTCACTAACTAATACAGTCAATAATGAGAAGCCAGTTCTGTGATAAAAAGACACAGAACTAGATGTTTTTCAGTAAAAGATGACAATATGCAAGTCATCTCTCTATAGGAAAAAAAGGTTTAACCATAGTGTTCTCATGAGGCTCTTTATGTTGGAAGTCAACATCTTGCCACAGTATGTCTATAACAAACAAATCCTTATATTGAGACAAAAGAAAACACATTTGAGCCTTAAATCACGTTTCGTTTCTCCCATTGACTAAAAGACTCCAACGTGCCTGCATGGCCACATGGCGCAAACGCTTCACTTCACTTAGAAGCAAAGAAGAATGTCAAATCTGTTCTCATCAGCAGGAAGACTCACAAGTTCAAAAAAGATGTGTGTCAAATAGCATTTAAAATTGAGTCTTTTAAAAGTGAGCCAATACCAAAATATTTGTACACTTTTTTTCCATTCCACTTTTACTAATTAATCATTAATCCATGGACACTGCAAAATGAAAACACAGATATTCCATGTTTGTTTATGTTGGCGCTGCAATCTGTTAAATTTATTCTTCAAGTGTCTGTTCTCCCAGACTGTGAATGAAATGAAAAACAAAGTTGTGATACAGTTATCACTGGTAAAGAAAAAACATCAAAATACACTAACAACACTAACAGTGCTTAAAGAATAGGTCCCTGTGCATTCATATTATACATGAAGGAAACATGTAATCACCTCCTTCAAATTTGTCCTTATCTAATAGATTTAGGGACAATGATCAAAACTCTGCAGTAGATTCACTGTGGGTTCACAGTCTTGTTTCCTTCATCACCATGTGATTCTGCTGTATACTCCTCATACAGACGTTTACAGCTGAAGACCAGTCTCGCCTCACATAATTCAGAAGTGTAGTGTTAGTAAATGAAAATAAAAATTATCTTTTGGCAGAACAGTCCAACCAATCTATACCAAAACAACGACCACACAGCAGATGTCATCAGTATTGATTATATGTTGAATACTGTTGATTAACTGATAATTAATCCTATGGATTTATCCCAATAGTTTAGGAGTATTTAGCATTTAGGAGTCTCAGCTGAAGAAGCAGCACATTGTAAAGCCGTTTATGAATCTAAAAAAGAACAAAACGATTATTACTCATTAGCCGACCATGGTAAGTAACAAGTACAATGTCAAGCAGAATTTGGCTGCAGATGAGAGAGGAAAACAGAGAGAGCTGCACAGTGGATAGTGGCCATTCTTGTGAGGGACTTCATTGTGATGCAGACTGAACTCAAACACACCAACAAATATTTGTTCATATGAGAGTGAGCTACAGGAGGCACGAAAGTATGCTGCATCTCAAGTAGTGAGGTTGATATTTATGACACGTTTGAAATTCACGCTATGTTGCACTGGGTATCTAATGATGCTACCAGTGGCAGCCAGGCCGCCAAATGCTTTTAGTTTATAAGAAAAACAAGAACAAAAGACTAGACTAGACTAGAAATAGAGAAACTGCAATGTTAGGGTCAGTGCAATTAGTACCACATTCAATTTGGAGATGGATGCCAGATGGGATTTATGGCAGGAGAAGACAATGGAAATCAATGACGATATCATATGTCTGCTTTTAAAATCAATGGACACCATGGAAACACCAGCCTGTTCAGATCAGAGTCAGAGACATCAGAGCTTCACGTAGTCTCTCGTTCTGATTGACATGTCAAATGTGAACTGAATTGGGTCAGAGGGCAAGAGCAGCTGCTATTTGACTGGCTTTCTGTCCTGCTACATTACACAGTGACACTGGCTCCCTTCTAAACGTGATTATCACTGAATCCAGCCCATTACCTCCACAGTGAGGTCCCCTCTGTCTCCCGCCTTCCTTTTCACCTATTTCAAATCAGCCTTTACTCGATCTACCTCTGTTTGATTCACTCTGACTTTATCTCTTGCAATTTCTCTCCTCTCTCTGCCTCACCCTCTCCCTCTGCTACAAAGATGAGTATCAGTGGGGCAGGAGGCTGCCTTTTAAGCGCAGTGAGGGACAGTTATCAAGCTCAATGGTTTAAATATGTCACTCAGTGGCGTTTTCATAAAGCCAATTCATCAGGGCAGACCCAGAGTCACAGCTTGGGGATCTCAACACTAATATCAGTGATTACTTCTTTCAGTCTTCTTTCAGGACCTCCATTTGCATCATTTCACACATACCAATAAACGCTCAAGCAAACTCCCTGGACATGCATACATTTATTCATGCTAAACCTTACGAATAGACAATAAGGCTTATTTTTGCAGCCGCCTTGCATATATATTATAATACATGGGCATGCTGAGGCTGTGTTTTGAAAATCCAGGGTCTTTTCTCTAGCTCAGACATAATGTGTTATTGTCTGTGTCTTGTCATTATTTCTGTCTGACACCAATGCGAATAAAGCCAAGGAATTACGTGACAATCATGACATTTGCTGTATTGCTGCTTTTGCCAAAAATATTATTCTGCACTTTTCTGCCTGTCCAAGTGTTGTTTCACGTTCTGCAAGAAACCCTGGTCTCACTGTATCATTTTCACTTTGGTTGCTGAACAAATGTCATTAATTTTGCACTACTCTAAATTAAGACTTGAGTTGTTTAAACCTCAGTGTGGATTGTGACTCGACTTTCCTCGCAGTCAAACAGCATGAGCACTCTTGGTTTTCCTCAGATTTGAAGGGCTGAAGCTTTAAAAAATAGCAGGCTATATGCAATTTTTCTTTTGATCAAGTTTCTTTTTTTGCCTCATACTTACATTGATTTGTTGTAACTATGAGTCAACGATTAATAGGCACTTTTACGGCCAATGTCATGATTGCATCACACAGTTTTCTGGAGTCCATACAAAGGAAAACTGAGGGAAAACAGTTCACTTCAGCCTACATCATTTACCAAACTTATTATCTTGCTCTGTTGCTGGGTGCCAAAATTAAAGGAGTAATAGCTCTCAGTTGAAGTTGGAGATAATACAAGCTGCCCCTGCCAGTCAAAAAATTGTGGTTCAACTAAAGGATTGGACTGAGGCCATGATCAAAAATGTAACTCACACTTCACATCAGGTAAGGTAAAACATTGTCTATGGTTATGGGTATGTGTCTCAAAGTTTGTCATGCCTACCTGATGTTAATCAGAAATCAGACAACATGATTTCTTTCCATGCACACTAGCTAAGCTATGTTACCAGGGTGGCATGAAGCTCAGTTGGTAGAGCAGTTGTCTTCCAACCCCAGGGTTGGGGGTTTAATTCCTTTTTCTTCCTAGCCTCATTGGGGCAAGACACAAAAAAACCTTAACTGTCCCTCACTTGTAAGTTTCTTTAGATAAAAGAATCCACTAAATGTTAATGTTACTGGTTGACTACAAACACAACTAGCTAATGTAATGACAGTGCTGTGAAATTGTTTGCTTACATCCATCCATCCATCCATTTTCTGAACTGCTTAGTCCCTATAGGGTGGCAACAACCGCAATCAAGCGTTTGCTGTAACTGGCAACAACAACAACAACAACAACAACAACAACAACAACAACAACAACAATAATGTTATTATATTATATACATTAATGCCCTTAGGGAAATTCTAAAGTTTGCCGACTTGCATTAGCATCTGACATAAAATAAAACTTCTTAGACATTGAATTCTTACCCATCAACCCTGCAACTTGTCATCTTTAGTAGGTGTAGTAGTAGGTGTAGTTGCATCACCTACCAAGGGCATCCATCTGGCCACAGTAGATTATGAGCAGGCACAGTCAAAATGCAAGCACAATCTACATTTATTTAAATAAATCTTCATCAATATGCAAGACATAAATATGGCAGCTGATGGATATCAGTGCAGCAGCTGCTAAATTATTTGAGGGGCTGGTTTTATATGCGATAATTTAGGGTACAGCTAAATTAATGTACACTTGTCTTCTCTGCATATGTTAAATCAACAAATTTATCAATCATCAAATTTTTGTCATTGAAGTGCAGTAAATGGATGAGTCTAACTGCAAAATATCAGTCCCCATTTATACTGTAGATGAAATATTGAAACTATATATATTTAAACTAATAGATGCACTGTGCCAGCAATGCCTACAGTCAACAGGATATTGGAAAAGGACCATGATTTGATTCTGACCACATAAAATAACCCAAATGGACTGTTTCTGCCTCTGCACTATCAGCATTTTCTTATTTTATTTTATTTTAGTATGGCATTCTGCAGCAGGTATACTGTGCCCTATGCTTTACCCTTCACTGTTTAGATACGGTACTGATCCTGTGTTAGTTATGGGTCAGGTGTTGTAGTAACAGGTCCAGTCAGTTCAGGACTGATTAGCGGATATTAATAGGTCCGTTCACCTTCTGATTTGCCAGGCCACACAGGGAAACTGAACACATGTAGGATTTTGCTCCAGACTTTTTTAAAGAAAGATTTTTTCTGACCACAACTGCAAATATTTTGTAACATCTCTCCAAGGGAAAAAACAAATGTTAATGTTTTTCACATGGTACCTGGATTTTTGCTTTTAATAAAAATGTCTTTTTTGTCTTTTTTATGTCTTTTTGTCTTTTTTGACTCAGAATTAGCAGTTAACTTGTGTGAGTGAAGTTCGGCTGCTGTGCCAAAATTACGTGTGGCCTCCCTGTCAAATCAGAGACTTTAGAAGATAAGATATGTATCTTCGGTATGTAATTTCCGTCACTGCATGATTAAAAAAATAAAATTAAAAAAACACATCCTAAGATCAAATGTACTACAAGTCACTGAGAGTGCAGCAAAAGCAAAAGTGATAATGAAAGGCACTGATCGATTTTGGAGTAGTCCTTGGGTTTGGGCGCCAGGCAATGGCAGGAAAATTGCACTAAAAGGGAGTCTGAGGAGCTTCTATCGCAAACGCAGTTTTGGTCCAAAATGCGCACCAAAATTGTTCTACGCCACCCAATCTGCCCAAACCACCCCTCTACTCCCACACCAGTGCAATCAAGTACGCCTAGTGCCAGGAAAATTGCATAATCAGTCACAGTCTAAAAAAACTCTAAAGACTAATGCTGAGGCAAATGCATAAGAGCTGCATTTGAACGATCACAGTCATTGCACCTACAAGAAAATAGAATCCATGGTTCCAGAGAGTAAGAGACTGTATATATAAAAAACTTTTTTCAGGTATTGTTAATATACAAGCCAACAAAACTTAGTTTTAGCCCTAAGTAGTCAGTGTTCAGGGGGTTATTTTCCATTCACATAAGAATTACCCACCAAAAAACAATAAAGTTTACTACTGTAAAGGGATTTGGGTGCAGGTCCTTAAAAATGTAAAATTAAAGTTCAACTAGATCTTAGTATTTAACAGAATCATCTTGTTGACAGTCCATGGCTGAGTTCACTGCAAGTGGTGCATTGTTTTTCAAAACTTTTAAAAGTGAGATCCCACATTCATATAGCATTCAACTGCTTTCCCAATTACACAGTGAGACTGTAATCACTGGATGAATTATGTTCATTATGTTTTATTTTGTGTGTGTAAATAAAGCACTACTACTAACTGCTGCAGAGTTGCTAGGAGGTAACTGGGGTGTATGGTTGGCATGCAAAGCACTTAACTGTCAAAGCAGAAACTGGAGAATACATAGGGTAATAAGGTTAAGGTTTAAGGTTAGAAAATATACAAATAATCAAGACTAAAGAATCTACGAACTCCAGTATTACACCAGACCACAGTTTCCCCTCCAACCATTGAAAATAATTACCAGTTATCTAAGGGTCAGTAGAATGAGCCCTTGACCTTACCTCCTACAGTTTTCTAAAACAAAACAAAACACTTTGGTACGAATCATATTTCCAACATAGCTGTAACAGTTTCTATAGGCAGCTATTATAATTATGTAGCAGGTCCAGATGCTGGTGTTTAGCTGTTACAAATTAGTTTGGTAGTATAAATGTGATTTCTAGAACACATGGTTGACTGCTGACACTTTGATTACTAAGCAACACTATAATGTCAGCTGTTAGAATTATCATACAAGGATGAGCCGCAGCTTGCAGTCACCAACTCACACCAGCACTTAGTCTAATGAGTTGTGAACTAGGACACTCATCATTGCTTTACCTGAGGCCATAGGAATAACAAGACAGGACACTGGTGCTGTGGGACACATCACTGCAGAGTCATGCATGTCAAGACACTACTGGAAGCAAATATGTTTTTTTCTGTCCTTCAGTCATTCATACAGACACACTCTCAAACACATGCCCACGTGTTGACAACCACTCCATCACTGCCCCAAAATATGCTGAACCCTTTCTGGTGGCAAACAAACATTTTCTCTTGTTCCATTCCTTGACAGCTGATGGATGGTCAGTTGAGGCCAATCACAGATGAATGTCTGAGCCAAAGCACCTGGTGCATCTCTGTTCTCATTCTTTAGAAGTACCTCCAACATACCCTGGCAAGGGCAGAGGGAAGGGAAAGGAAAGGAAAGGAGAGTGGTGCAAAAAAGACTAGAGGGAGAAAAAATGCAGGAGCCAGATGCATGAGCTTGGATCTATTTGTCATGTCAGATAATATGACAGGTGCTCCAATGGGGAGTTTATAACTAGATTATTTAGAGTACCTCAATTTATTTGCAGGACTAAAAGAGCCAACACTCATGGGAGCCTGACACGCTCATCACTTTTTAAAACACGATTTGATTCTGTTCATTTGCTAACCAGATTATATCATATCATACCATATAATATCATATCTAAAACTGCAAATTTTTTCTAAGATGTGGATAGTTTGGCTAATTGGGGAAGCATTAGCCACAGTTGTTGATTACTCCATGTTCACTGATAGGCCTGCTTAAAAACCTCAGTCCTCAAGGCTCTGATAATAAATACCTCCTACCTATCTGTTCATCTATTGGGATGATCGCTAATCAGTCTGATAAATTTTACACACTTACTGCTTGTACTACAGCATTTACTATGGTTAACACATGCTGTCACGTCTAAAATTCCCACCTAAGACAAATCAATTTCCATCACACAGTGGCGCAGAGCTTGAAGTGGGTGGAGGGTTTAAGTCCCACTTCAGTCAGCAAAACCTCCATGTCCAATAAGTTCATAATGAGTCTGTCCCTGTGTGACTGTTTGTCCCTTTAAATGTAACCTGTGGGTCTGAATACAGAATAGCAACATCGAAATGTGGTTGCAAAATGGTAGTGGTAGTGATTTTGTTACTTATACACTGACACTGTGAACTGCAAACAAATACGATGAGCAATCAGGGACAACTGCCCCAAGAAGTTATGGAAAGAGACTTATAATAAAAAAAAATATAATAATTAGTTCTGTTGCCAAGGCATTTAATAATAACAGAAAAATTAGTCATTTTGTCACTATGTAGACCTGTCCTTCACTCTCCAGAATGAAACCATACACATACTCAAAGCTTGTTTTGCTAGTGTCATATCTAAACTAATAAAAATCTTCTTTTATAAAGTTCCAGAGAATATCTCAATAATTAATGCAATGTTTAACACGTTACTTTCACCTCATAAGTCTCCAATGAGTTGTAGATGGTAAGAAGATTAGAGAACCATCAACTAGTGAAGATTAGGGTCTGGACAGGCCCTGACAAGGGCTCGCTATATGAGATTTACCATTTCCTCATCCGAAATAAGGGCCTAGCTGCTGATGAGAAGGGGGCAAAATCAATACATCCTTCTCGTTCCCATGCTCTGTTGGAGCACGAGGCACTAAAAAAGGGTCAATGATTTAGTGCATCTCTCACTGAAGGAAATTAATAAACATGAAAGTGTGGGGTTGTGCTGCGGCATGCATGCCGTTCACATAAGGGAGGTGAGAATGATGGGAAAAGTTAATTCAGCCTGCTGAGATAGCTAACGCAGAGAGATGGAAGGTCACTTTTTTTCGTTATGGCAGAATACACAGTTCTGCATCTCTTTTACTTTAATTCTGTTGCCCTCACACTCTGCACCTTTTCTGCAGGCAAAGTTGTAAATATCATTATTAACTTGGATCATTAATTTTTTTTGCTGCATTTCCTCATTATGAATTTGGCCTTTATGCAAATGTATTCAAGCGTGTAAGATTCTGCGTCACTTCTGTAGACTCACTAATTTTCAGGCTCTTAAGGCACGTACACAAGAAAAACAATATAGCAATATGTTAGGAGTTAAATGGGAGGGAGGGAATACAGTTAAATTTGTGTATTAGAAATAGCAGTACTTGCAGAATAAACCCACATGCCATCTACATCAGCAAGAGGCAGTCATTAAACTATGTCCCGAGGAGGTGCGGTGACAGATTCAAGTAGTTTGGTATTATACCACCATGGCCAATTTACAAGCCAGATGATATTTGCATCAGAGGCAGAGAAATTCCTTAGTGAAAACATAGCTTAGGGAAGAAAATCATCTTCTGTTGTCTGACTGATAAGGACAGCTACTCGCATCTTCGTTATTTTTTTCTTTCACTGTTAGAGTAAGCTCCTTATAAAGTGTGTTTTCCTCCCACTCAATAATAGAGCTGGAGCACATAAAATCCGTCATATGCCTACACTTTATTTAACTGATTTCACTGATTCAGGGCTTACGTAGTTTTGCATTTAACCTTTTAAGGTTTGCTTTAATAGAACTATTTGGTAGTGTTCTTCTACACTGTGTTACTTATGCGAGGCTGTGAATTGAGTCCACATTTCCTTTTCAAGTAACTTTAAGACACTTCACTTAAGGGAATGAAATCTTGCCTGTAAGGGATGGTGCCTCAGTTCTCTTTGATAAATGCTGCAGGCAGCTACCTAGCTTGATGATTTAAATTCAAAGAGGAAAAAAAGGCCATACTATACAAAGAGTCTTGGTTCATTAGTGCTCTGTGCTGAGAAAGCTGGATACTATGGAGAAAAGGTGGCTGCAGCTGGCCAAGACACCTGAATGAAAAACAAAGCGTAGTGTGAAGTAGGAACTTTCCCAAATTGTCTATGAATGATTCTGGGAAGTTACTTTGATAAAGTGACAAGGAGTTAGTAATGAGGAGGTTGTATTTGCTGTCCCTGGAGCCCCCCCCCACCTCAAACCTCTTCTCTTTGAATCAAATAATTATAATTCAGTGTGCTAATAATGCATCTCTGTTCATTTGCTGATTATGCCTGACTCCCCTGTCGAACACCAATTGCCACTTTTTGAACTGTGTGTGTGTGTGTGTGTGTGTACACTAGCCCCCTTCCTGGTATTATATATATATTTTTTGTGTATTTGTCTATCTTTCATATTTACTCTAGTTATCTTTGTGTTATACTACATTTTGTTTGAGGATAACAAGAAAAACAGGAAGGTGGCAAATACTTTTTCATGGCAAGGTAAATGCTATCTATTTTTTCCAAAAAAAAAGAGAGAGAGAGGGAGAAATAGTTAAACATCTGTTTCAGCTCTGTTTTCACATTGTAGCTGTTAATGTCTTACATGTTTACACCTGTAACTGTTCTGTTTCATGCAAAACAGCATACAGCATACATGCTTCTGATCTTATGAACCCATTTCAGATTTGGATGTAATGCTCAAAATAAGATGTATCAGTGACAGTGTGGAACTCGTGTATTTGACTGGTTTAGCAGCCATGGCAGCTTGACTCAGTCAGCTTTAGCACTCAAGTCATTGAGACACAGCAATGTGAAGAAAGAGCAAAATAGTACACTTGATTTTAGTTGAAAAGCCTGCCTTCAAGACAAGAAAAAACATTCACAGTACTGAAAATTGTTTGAAACAAATGGGAATACCATAAAGAGTAAGAAAACAGATTATGATGGTTTTGCACAGTGGCTGTTTTTATTTTAACTTTTCTGTCAGTTTATATGGTATCAGATAGTGGTCGAATCTGGTAAAAGACAGTATCAAACAAGCATCAGTTCAAAACTGAGACAATATCGTGCTGTTAATAAACACGGCACAAAAACATCCAGTTAGAAATATTTAAGATGAAAAAACAAAACAAAACCAAAATGTTAATGATGGCAAATTGCACTTCTCAGATAAAAATTACATGAAAACATTTGGTATTTGCAAGTTAACAGTACGTTTGATGGAGACAGAAAAAAACAACAGACACCTCAAAAGCAAAACTTCATTCCTCCTGTCTAAAAGTGGTGCTATGAGAGGAAGTGAAAGACTGTGATTAAACAGGAACAAAGTAATTGATATTCCTCGCAGGAACCCGCGGCTCTGCCAAAAGAGAGATGGAGGAAGACGGAGAAGAGGGGAAAAACGGAAATGTATTACTCAACGTCAGTAATGACCATAAACATATAAATCACGAGGAACTGAGGCTGTTACTGGGAAAATGAATCAGGCATTGCTATGAGGGGGAAGGTTGAAGGGAGCGTATGAGGGATGAAAGAAGGAGCAGAAAAAGTGAGGAGCACTCGCAGGCACATACAACACTGCACTGCAGATTGTCTACTGGTGTTATATCACCACTCACTTACAATTACTGACATTCTCTGCAGAGGATTTGTTTGGATACCCAAAGCTTGATGCTTGATATTCTTAAACCGTGACTTAACATATGCTCTACCTCTGGTCATCAACTGGCTGACTCCAGTCCAGAGGTTGGGAACCAAACAGGGTTCTCTCTGACCAGCAGTGTCTTGCATTAAAATTACAAATTTACAGTTTATTTTTACTAGATTTTTTTAATATGTGCAATGTGGCCAACTCAGCAGAGCTGTTCACCACCTGGAATTTCAGCTGAATACCTCAATATAATAGTGCCAGTGTGGGAAACACCCTAGTAAATTCAATAGTAGTAAAACCATTTTAGGGTCCCAGGACTAACCTTGTATGGTGTTATCAAACAAGAAAGACAAGATGGGCAGTTTACCCCTGCTGAACTCAATTGAGCCAATCAGTGAACCAACAGTAAATCAATCATGATTACCTAGCTTAAAAAAAGGATCAATAGAGCTAATGACCAATTTGACTTTGTCCTGATCCGCATGAGAAAACAAGGACACATCCACCGCCACTCTTACACTGTCCCTTTAGTGTCCAGTCAGCAGAATGACAAAGTTGACAGGACTGTTATTAAATAATACTATCACTTTATAATTTTCATCGTCTACAAGACATCAAACATACTTACGTTTCTCTCCACAGATAAGGGAAGCTTATTATATTTGTGTTGCATATAAGCAGATACTTTGTATCTTAGCTCTGGTAGCGGAGAATAAACCTTTAGGGAAGAAAAGAAAATCGTCTGCTTCCAGCTTAAACCACCCATTTGAGGCGAACAGATGAAGAGACAAGCGGCTGGCGAAATCTTTGGAGACGGTATGTTTTTGCAGCATACAGATACATAGAGTTTGCAAATGCAGTACGAGCGTAGTAGATAGCCACCCTGCAAAGTGTGCATCAGATATACAGTGTTGTAAATCAAGTGTGACATAACATCACACTTGTGTTGAGTGCTGAAATAGCACACAGGCTCCTCTGAGTTATCTACTGTATAATCTCATTCATGTTTTGTCGAGAGTGTGTGGAAGTAGCCACGCTTTCTGTAGCTACTAGTTTAACTGTGTTTGTCAGTGAGAGTCAAGTAGCGGAGATATTTTATGTGATGTTTCTATGACAACTGAATGCTGCTTTCAAATATAGTAATCGTAAAACTTGACAAGTGTTTCAGCCAGTGTCCGTACCTTATTCTCTCCATGCTGGTATCTTTAGCCTACATTACCTACCGAAAAAACATCTTGTTGTGTTGCAGAGTGCCAAAATCGAAGACGTAATGGCTCGTACTTAGTTTTATCTCCTACCAGCTGCTATTGCCAATAACGACAACTGGTTAAGTGGAATGATTGGACTTTTGGCGATCATCAAAAATGCTTGTGTTTGTAGTGCACCTAACAAGCATCTAACCAGTAACACTCCTTAGTTCTTCTAGACACACACCCACCTACAACAGATGACATTTATCTTTACTTTTAGTTAGTTAAAGATTAGTTGTTAAGCTTCAAATTACACCTTTAATTCTATCACTCAGCAACACAGCAAGATGACTTCTTAGGCAGGTGATGTAATTATAGGCATAGAAGGTTACCACTGAGTAAGAGTGTAGCAGCCAGTAAATTTGGTTCTGTTGGTTAATATTAATTTCTCTAAGTAACACTCCTGTTACTCCACTATCATCGCCTTTGTTAAAATACATAACAATAAATCTTGGTAGCCAGTGTCTGCAAATGTGTAAAGTGTGAAAAAGTAAAAGGCATTTGAGGGAGAAGTGGCGAGAAAATACTTATAAATACTTATTTTTACATATGGATATATCTTTTCAAAATATACACATATATAGAAATAATCTTAGAGTGGCTGTGTATATTCTTGGCCTTGTTATTAATCTTTGAGGAACATCTAAGACGTGTTTTTGTTTTACATTCCCACCTAATTCAATTGCCTTGGCTTTATCTAGTAAATGTTTCCTGTTAAGCCTCATACCTCTGCCGGAGGCCAGTACTAATGTACCACAAAAAAATCAGACACAAATATTGGTATCTCATTTGTGCATGTGCCAGATTCTACTGGATATCAACATGCAACATCTTCCAAAGATTAGTTCGCTGCTTTGTTTTTGAACTCAGATGAATCCAGTCACTGATTTTGCCTTTTATAAACAAAACTCATTTCTCTGCCACTGGGTAGAGGGCAAGCTGAAGTAAAACATTCTAGACAGTATAGTAAAAATATGACTATTTTTCACTACACTGACACCATAATTTTATGTGACCTTGATGTATTGGACATGACAGCAAATCAGCATTGAGCAGTAAGTATTTTTCCACTAAGCCTTCAACAATCTCAGCTGGAGGGCATTTCTTCCTTAAGGAAACAATTTCCCCAAAAATTCTATGGTAGGAAATATTTTATTCTTATAATCTTTATTTTCATTTCGTTTTGCTCCTGAATCTTCACTGACTCTGTCATTTAAGTGCTTTTCCTGTTTCTGCACCTGCTCACATCTTTCTCCCACCACACCTACACCACTAGCCTTCACAGCTGTTTCTTCTCTTTCCCTCTCCCTCCACCAACACTTTCCCCTGACTTCCCTGACACTCCTACCTCTATTTTCAACCACACCTAGGGGACACAGCTGTTCGGTTTGATTGAGAACTGGACATTCACTCCTGCTTTTTCTTCCATCTCTTGCAGTTGTTGTTTTTTAATAGAATGACCCCTATGGCTAAACTTCCTCATTAGCTGTCCTGTGGTGTAGCACAGCACAACTGTACCTGCACCAATATGTCTCCATTTAGCCCTCTCCCTGCCTGCAAGCCTTACAGCCCTGTCTCACATCGCTAAGCAAGGCACTGATACACGTCTATATCTTGTGCTCTGGTGCTAGCTTGCAAATGCAAACATATGCACTTGCATAAATGAATACAGTTCATAAATAATATAGCTGATGCATTCCAACAACATCTTAATATATGAACTTGACATTCTAAGCATGATTGAACTGCAACTTTTTCAAATCAAATCCAGCCAACCTTACAGCACCGCTCCAAGATAGCGATATGAAAAGGATATGCATGATGAGCATGTGTAAATGCATTTTTAGCAAAAAAAAGGTTTATCTGAGGACAAGATAAACTTAATCCTTGTCCAAGCTGTATCCAGCTTGATTGACAAGTCGCAAAAAGTTCTTCAATTTTTTTAACAGCTGCGTGAACAGAATAACTGAGACATTTCTACAAAAGACTATTACAAGTCATCTATTTAATTATTGCAATTAAGAGTTTAAGAATAGCACACACGTCAGCACAAAATGGAAATGGAGTCAGTTCCCATTTCCTTACAACATTTATTTGACAGCCTAAATTAACAAAAAGCCCAAAGAACAATGCTGTACATCATGAAGGTAAATGACATCTCTGAAATCAAAACTTAAAGTTTTACTAAAGCATATTCACTGGATTCATCTAGGCAACTTAAAGCATACATCATAAACTGATCTTGTTTTGTCTAGAATTAAAAGAATTTCTGATAATAAATTAGATCCTTTTTTATCAGAAACACCCTCATCATATGGCTCCAGTTTCTACAGTGTGAAGATGTGAATGATGTTACAGTCAGTGATAAAAAAAAACATTCCTAAATATTTCTTCTCTGTTTTAAAATTTGGAAAATAATTGGAAAAGTATAATTTAATAAATCATTAAATGATGAGCTGCAGGCACTTTTCACCACTGAAAATTATGTCCATTATACATTATAATATAGTTTTACAGTATGATTACTGCCCACACACAGCACACAAACTCAAAGTCCTGATGTTCATGACATTCTTATATAACATTGCAATACATGACACAGACATGTTTCCCCTTGCTATTTTTCAACAAGAACTTTGAGTTGCATTTAAATATGTCTCAGTCAGTTAACTGCAATGAGCAGCACCTCTTCAATAAGCCAGTCATCGTCTTTGAACTGTAATGTAATGTTATAAATAATTTTTTATTAATTTCTCTGATTTCCCCACTGAGATTCTACTCTGACGTGCATTAATGTTGTTACACAGCTAGCGAATTACAAATAAACTCCTAAATGAACCTCCAGAGCACCATGCCTGAATAAAACTCTGACTCGTTCCCACCTATGCATTGCTGTAATGATGGCTTTTATATTAGCAGGAGACAGATTCTCCAGATTGCTTTAGAAGTGTATGGAAATCAGCCTCTGTGCTACTTTACTCACTTGGTCTTTTGGTCTTTGATGTGTGATTTCACAAACAGGTTTGCTCGTGTTTTATTACACCTGGCACACAGAGAGAGAGCAGAGGGGTGGAGGGTATGAAGGAATATCTCTGATATGTCTTTCTTAGATTGCTGAGCACAGTGTAACCTATCCGATGAGCATTATGTATTTATGGCTTATTTTATGTCTTCTCAGGAGAAAGCGTGTAATGCACATACATAATACAAAAATAATTTCTCATGCATGCGTTATAGCACGAGCACCCGTGGGTGCAAACATCTACTTTGAAACTGTCCTTAACCACTTTGTTCAAATGAGATAATACAAGAAGTAGAAGAAGGACCTAATTCTCATGAACAAATGTTTCTGGTTGAATAGTATAATTTTAGTCTATGCACTGCATGAGTGACAGGTGTAGAAGTGATGTGATTTTGAACACACATTTCCTGTCTAGTGAAGGCCAGTTGCATGACCCCTCTGCCCGCCGAGTGTACTACACCACTTGTCCTCAAGTATTATGTTGCATGTTTTCATTAACTAAATGCCTGGAGCCACTGACTACCACAACATGCAATGAAAAAAATTCATATTTTGCTAAAATAAATACATAAAAAACCCAAAAGCAATAAATACTGATCTAACATATGCCCTTGGTAACCCAATCTGGAGAGATAGCATCAGAATGAGAAAGAGGGAGGTAGCAAAACAGATAAAGAAGAAGAAAGAGGTCAGAGAGGAATGCAGTGTTGCAGTTTGTATTATTCTGTTGTCATTCTGTGATAAAGAGTCACTTTATAAATGGGAAAACATAACTTATTTCCTGCTGTGTGTGTGTCTGCAGACAAATATACAAGCTAAGGAGTATTCCTACGTTCTCAATCCCGTTTGCTTGTATGAGCTTCTCCAAAGCCTCAAACCTCCCATTTGGGCAGCTCTATGTGTGAAAATGGCTTAGAGTCCTGTCGGGCTTGTAGGTTATGCAAACCACAGTACAGAATTATCTCTCTAAATCTGGTGAGTGGAAATTCATTACCTTAACCGTTCTGTCTCTTGACGGTAATTTCGCAACTCAATTTAAGATTACATTGGTGAGGATATCTTGTGATTTAAATAAGAAACATCACATGGAAGCAGGGGAGGACATGAAAAAACGTCTTATTTAGCGACTGCTTAGAAAATTCTCAGGAAACACTTAATGTTATCAGGCATTACAGAAAACAAAGACGACCAGAAGCCACTTGAGTGTTATTAATGAGATGAGATGTTCAAACTGATGTATAATTAGTGTTTTTAAAAAAATGCACACTGCTCCTCTCTCTTCATGAGGAGAAATATATTCTATGCTTTAACAGTCATCAAAACAGAGTGGCATTCTACATATGTTTGGTGAGTGTAAAAGCAGTGATGTTCAAAACAAAAAAACAAATGCTGTGACACTGAATTAGACAGAGTCCAGAACTCGGGGCATCCTCTACCACTGGCAGCACTGTCATCCTCCAGCACTGCACAAATCTGGCGTTCTGCCATTATGTATATATTTTTTTAGCTGGACAAATGTTAAATTTTTTACTTAAATTCACATTTTTTTGACAAAGTTATGGAGTAACTAGAGAAAGCGTTTGCGAATTGTGGTTGGCCAACATTTGGTTTATGTTAACTGATTTTGTGATGAAATTTCAATAACTGGTTTGTCATTGATTATTTTCAACAAATTTTTAGATACTGTAGGATTAAGATTATTTAGATAATAGTAAACTGTGTTAGGATTTAATAGTCATGTAATAAATAACTAAATAAAATGTAGTCAAACATCTGCTCTAGTTTCTGTTTATCTCTGTTTTCTTCAATAGCAGTTTAATGTTGAAGAATATTAACATTTCAGTATTTTAAGTATTGTTACAAATGGAGTCCAACACACAGGACGTGTTAAATCATCACAGCAGTGTTATCGTGTTTGTGTTATTTGCTCTCTCCAGCAGTATCACAAAAACCTGGAGATTTATTTAATACTATGTAATTTCTTACTATAATAATTATATTAGTATTTTAATATACATATTTATATATATTATATATTAACATTTGATAATATTTAATTATTTTTCTCATCATGAAATGAATCATCACCTGGATCAAAACAGAAGTCCACTAACTTTACAAGTAATTTAGTTAAACTTAGTTAAACTTAAAGTAGCCATACGTATTATCCTAAATTTAGGGTTTATGTTTTATTCTAGGGCTCCACTGGTGCAAGATTATATGGTTTTCAAGTTTAAAAAGGCTGGAAATTCATGTTATATTCACTCTTTATGCAACAGGTCCTCTGGCCTGAAGACTGAAAAGACTCATTTAAGCTCCTCCCCCACCCCACTCTGTTCTGACTGGACAGCTTGTGGAAAATGTTGGTCGAAGTACCATCAAAATATCCATCACCACTATCTGTTATACTCAATACTATTAACTATAAACTATAAACTATACATATATTTTTTGCAAGACTGCCTCCCCAAAGAACATGCAGTCAGCTATTGGTGTTACTGTTACTTACTGTTACTGCCACATAGAGCAAAGTTATGAAACACAACAGTTGTCCAGTTCCTTTATTACGATGTGGAACGGTGGTGACTGTGTTATATCTTACACACACAAAGCTCTCTTTCACAAAACAAGTTACATATAGGAATATAGTTTATTCTCTGACTGACTGGAGCATGCATGTAAAATAACACGAGGGACAACCTTTAGCAATAATGTAATGTAAATGAGAGACATAATAAAATTACTGACAATATCTCAGGTACATATTTTAACATAATGGTCTTGCTGGGACCTGTACTGTTGAAACAGCACTGTCCTAATGAAACAACCTGGCTGAAAATTCTGCTGTGTACTGGGGCATGTTGTGAAGGTAAAATGCAGTGAACAGATAAAGACATTTCTCGAAGTATGTAACCGTATCCACTGCTGTTTTATGTTTTTTTTTAATGGTAATGTTATGTTAATATTCCTTCATGACATATCCACCTCTGTACGAACACCTTGTGAGCTGAGTGGTAGCAGCTAACCTGAGAGAGTGGGTATTTATGGAGTGAAGCGGTATACTCGGGTGGGTGTAGTATACTTCACCAATGCTTGCCATCAAGAAGAATAGCAGTTTAAAAAAAAAATGAAGCATATTGGCCAGACTAAAAGCTGAGAGTTTCACTACCACCTAGCATGCAAACACATGTCCACCTTACGCTACGAACCACTGACTATGTGTAACATGGGCACTCAGGTTTACAAAAGCATATATGTAACATCACAGCATCAAGCATAAGCGTAATACAACCCCTTTAAATGTCGTCAAACCATAGTATGTGTTTGCACCTGAACAAACCTTATCTATAGTGTTCTCACATTATAAAACATACACATTTTTTTTACAGTGTACACCTCACTCAACTCAACTCAAATGCAGACCAACAATGTTGTTTTCCTTCGGCCAGAGTCAGATCAGAAAAATGCTTCTGTGTTTTTCTAAAGGACATGGACAAACAAATGTGTTATTAAGTTTGAGGTCTTTGTGGGTCATGCATGCAAATGTAAAATAAGTCATGATAGTGTCTGTTCTTGGATCCTCTACAACATCTAGAAATTATCATAGATGTACCAGACTGACTTTTACCTTTAAACACAATCTTATAGTGTCCATGTGTGCATCTGTACACAAATCAGTCTGTGCAAGTGTGTATTTATATGTTTGTTTGTGTGCTGCTCCTTTCAAAGCATGTGACTCAGCCTGGGAGTAGGAGCTGGAGTGACATGGGATAAAAGGGTGACAGCATATGAAAGGAGGAGGAGCAGAGATGCTGGTTGATTCTGTGGGCGGCTCGTGTTGCACAGAGATACAGAGGTACTGACAAACAAACTCAGATGGAGGCTGACACCAACTCCAGCATATGCTGCTCTATCACTCTGTCAGGATGTGATGCCAATAAAAACACATATGTTTGATATAACACACTCTTGTGACTTTTCCTCTTTGTTCTAGTTTAGAGAGCTGTCAAACAGATCAACTTTTAGAAGGAAACAAAAATAGGGCTATTGTAAATGAGTGGGCAAGGTATACTTTGTAGTGAAGAATATATAAAGACAAAAACATTTGTCAGATTTTATACTTTTTTGCAGCTTCTTTTGTCTTTAGCTTGAATATGTATGAACTATAAGAAAGTTTAGGGTGAACAGAATGCTGTTGCGGAGAAAGAAAGTACAGTATAATTTATGCTAAAGTCTACAGGTTTGAGGATGGAAACTGAATGTAAACCCATTAGGATGATAAACAAGTGTTGGTAGCATATGGTGGTTTGAAAGCATTCAGTAGGTGTGTTCTATGGGGAGTGTGACAGTAACTGGAATCGTAGCATCTTGCATCTTGGCCTGCTGATGCATAGAAAGTCCAAGCCTCATTAATAAACACCTGAACTGAGCTGTGATATGCAAAGAAATTACATTCCTACAATGAAAAAAAAAAAAAGTACTTTTCTTTATGTCTCGCAGAGACAGAAGTAGGAGAAACAGAATAGGGGCTACACAGAATGGAAAGGTCAAAATGTAGTCTGTTGTGCATCTAAAGTGTAGCTAAGTGTATGTGTGTTTGTGTGACCAAGAGAAAAAGGCAGGGGAAAAGAAAAAAGAAAAGAAAAAGAAACAGATCAAGGAAAAACAAAGGACATAGATGGAGGGGGGAATGGGTGACAGACGTTAATGTGTAAAGGTGTGTGTAAGGTGCCTGTCTGGATTACAAATACAGCATCTCTAATTTGCACAGTGCTGCAGAGGAGATAAGTGAAATGAGCAGCTGTAGCATCCAGTCATGCAGCAGTGCACCACCTCCAGTCTGGCTGGTGACTGAGTCCTGTTTCCCAGTCAGCTGCGATTGAAGGCTGCTGTGGCAGATATGCTGCTAAAGGTCATTGTACTCATCAACTGCCCACTATCTCCCAGTTTGATGGAGTGCAGCCTAAAGATCAGATTTCTGGTTGTTAGGTCGACAGTGCCAACCTCCACTGCCTCATGGTTCTCATTGTGCTCAAAATGCTATGTGATAGGCACTAAGCTTTTTGGATTTGTTTGCTGTTTTCTATCGAAGCAACACAAGTGTCGTATGAAAGACTGAGCTCAGTTTAGCCGAGATGTGTTGGTGTGCCTGATGTAAAGGTTTGTTTGTGGGCAGAGAGGTGCTCTGTGTAAGACTAGGTGGCTCGTATGTAATAGATTTCAGTTAAAGTATCCAGTGAGAGTGTTTTGGTGGACTGAACACCAAAGCATATCCTCCATCATTTAATTTTTAATCTAAGAGAAAAAAAGAGCTTTATAGGGAGAGAGAGGAAAAAGAGTAAAGAGATGGAGGAGAGAGCTGGAGAAAGCAGAGAGAAGCAAATGCCAACAGGTCATTGGTGGACAGCCTCAGGCTGCGAGGCACAGACGCAGAGCTCATTAAAAACAGACTGACTTTTCTGAGCAGGAGGACAATATGATCCAGAAGAAACCCAGTGGCACTACTATTTTCTGTGAGGAAGAAGGATAGCAAGGGAAGCAGGCAAAACAACAACAGAGAAAGGAAGACAAATGGAGAGTGGGGAGCAGAGACACAAAGGCAGAGGAAAAAAACGATGAATGCGATCTCCTCAAAAGGAGAAGGAGGAAGGAAAATCCTTAGGAAAACTTATTGTATGTTCCTCAAAGATATGAATCAGTGTGACTACAAGTGGGTGACACTGCCTGTCCCTGTCTACATTCACTCCCAGGAGTCGACTACAACAATCAACTATATGGGGGCAGCAAAAATGGTAGAACAGTAAATAAAAAAGGCATTTTTGCAGTCTGATCTATCCAAAAATAGAAATAACAAATAGCAAGGAATTTTAGCCAATATTCCTGTCAGCTATGCATTTATTTGATTTGTTTTTCTCTGTACAATGTACAGCCTTTTGTATTATCCTTCTGATGAGCTTGTGTGGACACCTTCACAACAACAACACAAGCATATGAAACAGAGTTAGTATCCAGGTGAGCCTGTCAGGCCAGCAAATATGCTGAAGGTTAAGTCTGTGATTAGAGTGGGAAGATGACTCCTTGCCCTTTGGTCCTCTACTTCTCTATTGATTGCAACACTCTTTGTGTCACAATTGTTTAAATTAGTTATTTTTTTAGTTAGACACAAGAAGAGTGTCTGAAGACAACACACATACACACAAGGACCAGATTTAGCTTGTCTGGTCTGTGGGTGCAATAAAAAATGTCAGCACACACTTTCATTTTTGACTTTGAGGTTTTATGTGTTTGCTCATTTGTTGGTTTTAAACGTCTCCTTAACCATTGCTTTGCCACAGCTTAAAATAACCTACATCGAATATAACGATTATCTATCTTATCTTGTCTTGGTAAATTGAATTTGTAGTACAACTGTAATTTGTTACTTTCCTCCGTAGTCTTCCACATTTTTGTATAAAGTCAAGACCTGCACTTTTGTGGTGAATTTTTTGTGGGTTTTCCAACAATGAGATCGAGGGAGAAGGCAGTTTACTACCTTCATTATATCCAAATTCTATTTTGAAAACCCATTTTCAGTTTTAGTAATGGCTATGTCCACAATGTTTAGGATGATCTTTTTAGTGTTTTGGAGGAAACAGCCTCAGTGTGGCTACAGGCAGAAAGAACATCACTGCCACAAAACTGAACTGCTTGCTCACTGTTCTCCCTGTTGTCTCTTTGTATAGGTGGGCACCTTTTATGTTTGCTTAGAGTCCATGACTGATCTGCAAAAGCATGTCCTAGCTATGATCGAGATCCACACCAACTCAGGTTAAATGTAGGAGGAACCCATATAAATATGGGCATTGGATGTGACTTCTGAACAGGCTGTACACGTGCACACAGAGACACACACCAACACTCTCCTTAGCTTGTGTTGGAACATAGCACGTAAATATAGAAGATGAAATAACTGAATGACACCACTGTCCCAGCAGATCATCACTCTAGTTATAGGTTTTATCCTGTCATTCATTTCAGTATATTGTGGTGAAGTGCTTATAATGGAAATCAGGACAAGCATTGCTTTTATCTCATAACAGACAGTCCTGGGAAATTTATTTAGTAATGACAGCCTTAAATAATGAGATGAGCAAGAGAGACATTATTACACTGGAGTCAGGACAGTGTCTGAGCCCTGTTATGTTCATTATTCACTGTGATAAAATTGACTGTGAAAATTTACCCACACAAAAAAGAAATTACATAGGAAACATTTAATTTCTGACTAGATCTTTTCCACATACTATGTTGCTACTGTTGCTTCATAAATACTAAGATAACATGTTATTAGAAGTCACACATCAGTGGTGCGTATGCACTATAGAAGCACCCATCTCAATGCATACCGATTTCAGACTCTGTTACAGCTGTAGGAACCAGCTGTGCTGTCAGCAGCGAAGCTCCTGAAATTCAGTTGTGGCCAAACTGTCCACACAGATGTGCTAATATCAGTGAAATAACCCGGACCGTTTGGAGTTAGCCAGCCCTGGTTTTGTATTAAACCTTAACCCTAAACAAAATAGTTCTACCTTACACAAAAAGACATTTCTAGCTGTTGTAGTAAACTAAATTATTAAGTCATCGTAACAGTTTGTGTTATGTATCTCAGTAATCAACAAACTGGGTGGAAATGCAGAAACTGCACATTTAAATTTAAACGTCAGTAAAAAACAAAGAAAAAAAGAAAATAACAGAAAGTTTTGCATTAGACCTTCTCAAAAAATACAAGAGGAAGTGTCATTATTCATGACCATCATGCATGGCTGTGGCTTTTAATAGCATCAGTATTATCATGAATTCTTTACATGTACTGTACCAGTCAACTATGATCAGCAGTGATAGCTCTATTAAAACGTAATCATTATGCTTTAGCTGCATTGTTCACATGTGGTATATGTCATGTATATCAAATTAAGGATGAAAAACACAATGAAAAAAAGTAAATCGAGGGAATTCAGTCACATAACATTGATTATTCTTATAGCAGACAGTTGTTTTCTCACAGAATATGTACGATTTATATAAAACTACCAGACTTAAAGGCCTAGTGTCCAGTTATTTTGCAGAAAATGAAAAACATTTTCTTAAACAAACATAATTTATCTGATTTCTCCAGGTATGAAATATATCTGCTATAGCTACAAATTGTTAGGTTGAATATTAAAGAAATCTGCTGCATCGGTTTATGCTGAGATAAATATCATTCACGTTTTAAATTTAAAGTATTGGACATTTGCAGTAGTATCACAACATTAAATACATGTTTTGAAAGGGAAATAAATGTATGACATAAGATTAAGATTCTGTGTCAGGCTGAAAGATGATACATCACTATTTGAAAATATTTGCCAGACCATTGTGCAGATAACGTGTACATGATGCCATTGCATGATGCTTTCTCTCAAGAATTCAACCTATCGTTCACATCAGACTCAGCAGTGTAGAGTAATAATGAAAAGTGAGCACATGATTGAGGATAAATGTGATTCAGTGCATTAAATTAACTAATACAACATCCCAATCAGGGAAATGTTCGCTCATGGCATGTCAGATAAAAGGGAAGTCATTGTGTAGTGGTGGCAATATGTTGAAATCTGACCTTTTAACTGTTGAGAGCATTCTATCATTAGCACATTAGTCACATTAGATCTACTACAGTTATCATCTCAAACTGGGATGGACTTACATGTTCTTCACTGCCACGGCTCAGTGTGGGAATGGCACTGCAGTTTGTTCACTTGGTCAGTATAGTTAATTTATATATATATATATATAAAAAACAACTCTATATTAACTATATATATATATATATATAGTTAATATAGAGTTGTTTTGTGAATGTATGATAATTTTCCATTGTACTATTTGAGTAGTTGTGCATTACCACATCCGGCTAATGGCCTTGCACTTCAGTTTGATCTGCATTTAAGATACTTACATTTGCAGTATTTACATGAAGAAAATGGCAAATAGTGTTGAAAGGATTTGTGGATTAGTCAAATTGACGACAGATAATTCATGAGAAACTTTGTGAATGTTTGCTTATGGTTTATGGAAGTATTTGAAAACCTTGCACTTGTTTCACAATGTTATCATATTTTCTCTTCCTATCATATTCATTTCTATATTTTATAAATGTATTCTGGGTACTTTGACAAAAAAATTTGTACAATATTATATGTTACAAAGTGCAAGCAGGTGGAGAATGATTTAATTTATAGATAAAAACTATTAATCGATAAAAACACAATCAGAAGATTGATTCCAGTGACACGACCCATTGTTCATCTGATATTAAAGCACAGCACTCAGACTAGTTATGAACAGAAACAAAAGTACTTTCAATGCATCCATACTGTCTAGACAGCCCATTATGGTAAAATGACCCCATAATTATAACATACAGTGATATACTGTACATGCAGCCTCTACTTCTCACCTGAACACCAGCAAATAAGCTGAGGGCTGATGGGAAGAGGTCAAGGGGTGTAACAATTGTTGAGGTGATCAGAAACTGGCACATACTGAGAGGAAAGATGCCTAAGACATCCAGAAGAAACAGACTTACTGTTCTGATAGTACTTGATCATAATATTATAACTTGACGTCTCGTCTACCTGTCAAGGTGCAATTCTGTTTGCTGTTAAGATACAGTTTAAAGAAAATAAATATCTGATTATAACTTAGGTTTAGTTTTAAAGTGTACTTTGCTCCAAAAACAAGAGACAATTGCTTTTCAATAAATGTCCAAACCATTAAGCAGAATTAACACAGTCGCTAAGAGCCAACAGCACTATATATTTTCATAATAGTGAAAAATTATCTTAATGGAGGCAAAACAAAATTCCTTGCAATGGAACATCCTACTAAAGTAACAATATGTAACCTAAAGTAAGCTGGTGCATCAAATTAAACAGCAGTTCTCGCTGGCTATTAAATTGAAATTAAGTTTTGGTCTAAATCTTATCCATGCATGTTATCAGCACCTCTGTATTAAATGCTACATTTCTCTGCCTCTTTTCAATTTTCAATTATCTTAATAAACAGAATGTCTCATTCATCAGGGGAAGTGACACTATTAATCACACTCTAGCTCTGTGAGGGGTGACAAACCTGTTTTTCACCAAGGAGTTGGGAGGTTTTATTTGACAAATTAAGATACATCTCATCAGTTTAGTCCACTGCTTTAAATCCCTGTAGTGATCTAACAATGACCTTTCTGCTGTAAAAACAAATCACACTGACATGTTTGAGTATGGATAACCTTAGGCAGTAACCTATACCCAGAAAGCATGATTCTTTTTAATGGGATTTGAGAAAAAAGGATGATCTGCAGTACAAACCATATATATCCATGCAACATTTGTGACAGCTAATTCAGTAAATGTGGACATATTGGGTGAATAAGTAAAAACTTTGACCTGCTGGTGGTGCCAGAAGGTCAGGGGATCATCAAAGTCTGCTGGATTCAGACTCAGTAGGACCATGACTGCACAGAGCAATTTTTCTTACAGTTGTTGGAATGGATGAACTTGAATGTGTAACAGCTCTAGATTGTTTATAACACCTGAATTTTTCTTAGACCACTTCCTCCCTGTAGATCATGCTGAGTTAATCTTACTCATCAACCAGTTCCCATCCCAACTAGACTGCTCAAAGAAGTGTTACCTTTAATCAGCATGTCTGAGTTAGATCAGATCAACTCATCGTTACTAACAGGCCATGTACTACAGGCCTTTAAACTTGCTGTAGTTAAACCATTTCTCAAAAAATCTGCCCTTTATTTCCTAAATCCTTGAATAAGTAGTTGCTAAGCAATTATGTGAACACCTGCACAGGAATAACCTGAAGATTGAAGATTGAAGTATGAAGATTTCCAGTCAGGATTTAGGGTACATCATAGTACAGAAACAGCTCTGGTGGAGGTCACTGACGATCTTCTGTTAGCTTCAGACAAGGGTTTTCTCTCTATACTTGTCTTGTTGGATCTCAGTGTTGCTTTCGACACAATAGATCACAACATTTTATTACACAGACTGGAGCATGCCATTGGGATTAAAGAAACAACACTAGGTTGGTTTAACTCTTATCTGTCAGATAGGTTCCAACTTGTTCATGTTAATGATGAGTCTTCCACGCACACAAAAGTTAGTTATGAAGTCCCACAGAGTTCTGTGCTTGGACCGACACTTTATACATACTTTATACATGCCTCCCCTAAGCAGCATTATTAGAAAACACTCAATAAATTCCAATGCTATGCAGATGACACCCTGCTATATTTAGCTGTTGAATGAAATTAAACAAATCAATTTGTTAAACTTCAAGAATGTTTAAAAGACTTTAAGGTCAATGTCCTGCAATTGTCTACTTCTTAATTCAGACATTCTATTTGGGCCCGAAAACCTCAGTTCGCTAAAATTAGAAGCATCCTGTCTCAAAGTGATGCTGAAAAACTAGTCCATGCATTTGTTACTTCTAGACTGGACTACTGTAATTACCTATTAATAGGATGTCCCAGTAACTCATTGAAAAATCCTTTAGCTGATCCAAAATGCTGCAGCCAGAGTTCTGACTAAAGTAAGTAAGAGAGTAAGAGACATTAGCTTCCCCCCATTGGCTCCCTGTAAAATCCAGGATAGAATTTAAAATTCTTCTTCTCACATATAAAGCACTTAAAGATCAAGCCCCTTCATATATTAAAGACCTCACAGTACCATATCATCCCAACAGAAGTCTTTGCTCTCAGAGTGCAGGTTTACTTGTGGTTCCTGGAGTTTCCAAATGTAGAATGGGAGGCAGAGCCTTTAGCCATCAAGCTCCTCACCTGTGGAACCAGCTCCCAGTTCAGGTTCGGGAAGCAGACGTCATCTCTACTTTTAAGAATAAACTTAAAACTTTCCTTTTTGATAAAGTTCATAGTTAGAGATGGTTCAGGTGACTCTGATCCATCTCTTAGTTTTGCTGCTATAGATATAGATTGCTGGGGGACCTCCCTTGACACACTGAGCTCCTCCTTCTTTTGTCCATCTACTCATACTGCCTGTTTTTTAACTTTGTGTCTTTTCTCTCCTGTAGTTGTGCCTCTCTCTCTCTCTCTCTCTCTCTCTCTTTCTCCCTCTCTCTCTCTCTCTCCTGCAGACATTGGCCCTGAAGCTGTGTAATCCGGGTGTTCAGTTGCTGGCCCATCCAACCTGCATACCTGCTTGTTGCTTGTTGTTGTTATTGGTTTTGTGACCTGCTGTTCTTTTCTCTCTTTCTTTCCACCCGAGTCGAGTCCGGTCAAGACGGATGGCCGCCCACCTTGAGCCCTTTTCTCCTGGAGGTTTCTTCCCCATTGTTGCCTAGTGCTTGCTCCAGGGGGATTTGTTGGGTTTTCCTTATTATTTAGTTGTATTTTAAGGTCTTAAACCGTACACTGTAAAGTGCCTTGAGATTACTTGTGTTGTGATATAGCGCTATATAAATAAACTTGAATTGAATGTTGAATTAAATAGTTCAGACATTTCAATCTAGAACAGAGAGGCTGGCTGACTAACTGCCAACACTGCAATTCATTAAGCCTCTAACAACGTGACAATGTTACTGTCAAAATGAAAACCACAGGAGTCCACATCCACTAGTGGCTGTATGAATTTGTGCCAATTTAAATTATTGTTTTCAGTTAAATGGTAAATACAAAGTACTATAAGATCAAAGTACTAACAACTTCATCCTCTGGGGACATCTGTACAAATTTATCAATAGTTGCTGAGATACTGTTTTTCAGCCTGTACCAAAGTGTGGGACTGATCGACAGACTGACATTGTCATCCCAGGAGTGGTGCTTCCAATCTTTATAATGGCCAAAATACAACATCTAAATGTCATGACTTTCTTGTTTCCCCTTTTCCCTCTTTTTTAAGAATGTCCTGACCACACTTACACCTGGAAGCTGCCCGGTACAACCCGACTGAGGAGCCTTGTGAACACTACCCAGCACTACAGCCTTGTGAAATAACCATGACCTCGGAGTTTCTGGTATAAAATAACAAGAAACTTCTGTAATGCTGCATGATACAAAGCACTGGAACAAAGTTTCTTGTCCTCCATCATCAAAAGCATAGCCAGTAGGGAAAGATCTCCTGTTCAGACTTTTTATTTTACATTAAGCTGAGTTGACAGACTGTGACTGCTAGTGTGGTAAGTAATCTGGTGCCTGTCTCACTGCAGCAACTCCAAGGTATGTGACAGAGATGGTTTTAGTTCAAAGCTGTGATGTGCTATGTTGTCAATCATAGCCACAACACTGGCAGGTGTAGTTCTTACTGAAGTCCATAATTGTGGAGGACAAATTCTAAAGGGAGTGGGTGGCTAACTGCTGTCTGTTTCCACAGCACATGAAAGAGAGAAAGGTGCAGAAAAAGGTAGTGCACACCTGAAAGGTATCAAAAAGATGTTCTAAGGACTTGTATAATGAAGCACACATCATCCTACCATTTGAGGGAGAGAATTTCTAGAGGGTATTCAGACTCTTGTTATGGGAGGCCATCTGTAATAGCAGGGAGGTTTTCCACTATAGTATACTCTTGCCTAAAGTGTATATACTGTGCAACCTGCTGAAGAAAGAAGTTTCTCATGGTGTTAATGCTATTAAGAGAATATTCTGGTACTCGTGTACAGCTTCTATTAGGGTTTAGTTTTAATATGCTCATATCAAGCTTAAAGGTCAAGACTATTTTGATGGATAGATTAGAGTGTCATGCAGTTGCTGCTAAAATTTCATCCAGGTTTGATAAGTGGTTTAAATCTAAATAGCCCATAATGAACTGTGGCATTAACCAGACTAAAAGTCTATGCCAAAGTTAGCAGATCTGTGAAGTACAGCGAGTGCTTTCATTTAATACCAAATAACAGATCAGCATGCTCATACTGACAGCGCCAACACTAGATACAAACTACAAATGCCACTATAATGCAAGTTCCTGTCCTGACTTTATCTGAAATGAATTCAACATACAGTATGGTAACATTTGTCAACCTGTCAGTCAGTGTCATCATAAATGTAAACATATGTGGTCTATGATGAACAATGTGTAAATATTAAAGAAAAACAATGTTACTTTGGCTAAACAATGTGTTTGATCACGCTATACGTCTTGTAGCTGAACTTGTGGTGCTACTAGCAGCTTTTAACCGCAGAGCCAGGTCACTTCTTTAAGCCACCCACTCAGTCGCTGTTAGTCAGTGCAGTGGCTGAACCCAGTATGATCTACTGCTGAGTCTCCGTGTCCGGCACTGTTAGTGCAGTATCAGTGATATATGAAGGATATGCAGGAGCAGCCTGAGTGGAGGGGTCAGAGAACAACACATCAGAACATGGTCATAACAGCAGGGCTTTCTGACAGATTGGCTGCCTGACAGCACTACTGCACTATGTACTAATATAAAGATCAAGCTGACTGCAGTGTGGAGTGACACAGAGTGACACTGACAATGGGGTTGCTTGGTTACAATGCAAATATTCTTAGCCATTTTTTTAAAACACAAATTGATGATAAACGGACAAATTCCCACTAATCAATCAATGACATTTATTTTTACCATGCATGCCTTCCAAATATGTTTTGGCTTTCCTATTTGCCTCCAAAGCAAAAAAAAAAAATCACTTTCATTGCTTCAAAGTGCTGCCTATAAATGATGGCCTGTTATTTGTTGTTTGATGCTAAATTTCATCATGCCAGGCAGGAGGCAGCTTGCCAGAGATTCAATGTACCAATGGAAAGAGGTGCCTCATTCAGCCTCCAAAAACATAGTTAATATTGGTGTTATTTCTATGATTTAGATTCAAATAAAAAAGGAAAAGAAACACAACTGCTTCTCCTACTAATTACTTTATGGCAAACTGCCCAAATCCATGCTATGAATAACTTAGCTCAGCACTAGCTCTGCATCTTCTTTTTGCATCTTTTCACTGTGTTAAATATTGCATGTGAATGTACAGAGCTTGCTGGTATAATGAGTACAGGCGCTACGGACAGTAACTCTTGATATATATTTATGCTTTAATTATGATAGTGGAAACAAGATGACATATTTAGAGATTTGTTTTAATTAACTGTTGCCTATTTTGGTTCTTTGACCTGAAACAGTTTCCTGCAACTTAGAGAAGCCAAATCAGTGCACATTTTTTGAAAACATATTAACTGTTTATTTTTTTAAACATCTAGAAGTCAACTCATAGCAACTGTATTTCTTTCGAACTAACATCTGGATCTTTACAGACACAGTTTTCCACATTCATTTGTGGTTTGTATACTTTATGTTTGCACTTGTCCTGTCTGTTCCTTTACAAATTTCCTTTATAAAACCATTTAAAATTACTGTAACTGTGAAATGCTGTTTATTCTTCACATTCACCAAGTTCTGCATATTCACATCTACTGTACACCATAAAGTGCAATCATCTGTTGTTGGCTTCTAACTATCTCCACTGAGAAAATTTAGAACAGCTTTGTGCAAGGGTAACTATGCACTTATTGCTCAGGAGCACTCACATTTACATTGCATGTTTTTTTGCTATTCGTACATCAGCTGTACCTACAAGCACTGAATCTTCTTTTGATTTTCAAAACTGACTACATGCGATGGTGGTTTATGAATATGATGAAGGACATTGTGTGTGGGTGGTGTCAAAACATGACCTATTAAATACAGAAGTAAGAAGAATTCATCCCTTTATGTGAGCAGCATATGAGTGAAAACAGCATGCTTGTTTCATGTTTCATGTGCTTGGTCACTCTTGGTAACACAGCTGTCTGACTTTTTAAAGATGTGTTATATTTTTACTGGATCAACATTTTTGCTCTGCATCTGGCCTTTTCCCAAACAAAGATCATCTTTCCTCATTGATAGCTACATTTCATGAGGTCAACCTGGGGTTAGCTTTTAATGTGTGCCTCTTCACAATTATATGCCACAAATTCAATTGAGTGGTAACCCTCAACAGCACAGTATGATTCACACAACATCACAAGTACTGGGGCTATTTATGATGAAATACATTAAAACAGAGAACCAAAGGTTAATAAAATAATGTTTCTGCTCTTATTCTAAAATTTCTCCCACTTTACTATTTGGGTCTTGAGCCAATATCAAATCAGGACATATAACAGAATGCTAATAATCTATCACAATTTCTGTTAATTACAGATGGTGAAACAACAGATTGTTTCCTTTATGGATACAATTGTGATCAGGATGCTCAACATGTCTGTATGCTAATGGAAAGGTCAATATTTATGATTATTATGTTGTAATAAGTGTGATTAGCAAGTAGTAATGTCAACACTGCCATATACTGTGAAACTAGTACAAATAAGTACATATATGAAATACAACATTTTTAATATGGCTCTTAATGGACAAGCTTACTGTGGGTTATGCCAACTTTGCAACACATCTGCTGTTGAGAAGTCCAACATGGACCTCAAGTAACATGTTTCTTAGTTAATTGGTGATATTCATACAACAATGCTTATATTTCTTTGGTTGTAATTAAACAAGAACAGACTCTCCTATGTGGGCATCAATTTAAATTCCATTTTTTATAAACTGGTTCATTCTTCACACAAGTTCACCTGCTAATGTATCAGGTTCTTTCCTCCCAGCAAGATCAGAGCTGTGCCAGGAGCTGTGGGTCTACCACCATCTGCCGCAAACAGACTGGCAGGACTGAGGGCATTTTGCTTAAGAGTGTGTGTGTGTTCATGTGTAACCCCACCTCTGCTGTGTTGGTGTGTAAGGCCACCTCTGCTGTGAGTAATGAAACTGGTGTAAAGTGTTGCTTCAGTAACTTGTTGGTTATGTACTGTATGTGCTTTCCTACTGATGTTGGAGTGATGCAACACAGTGTTTAAAATGTGTGTGTGTATGTGTTTGTGTGTGTGTGTGTGTTCTAATGGTGGAGCCTAATGCATGTATGCAAATGCATGTATAAGTGTGCTCAAATCTGCATGAATGTCAGGTAGACAGTAGATTCGGAGAAGAAGTTATTTTCAAGCAAAAACAATTTTTCAGCTTATCAATTTTATAT
>OMLM01003211.1:7541-61346 GCA_900302695.1 Helostoma temminkii | reverse complement strand
CCAAGTTTCAGCTCTGCTCTTGCCAGCTCTGCACTCTCCAGCTCCGCATGTCCCAGCTTTGCACTCACCAGCTCTGCACTTACCAGCTCTGGGTTCCGATTTACATTAACCTGCTTCATGTTCCAGTCTTCATCTGCCAGCTTCAGGTTCCGGTCCCACTCTTCATGTGCCTGCCTCAGATTCTGGTCCCACTCTTCATCTGCCTGCTTCTGACTCCGGTCTTCATCTGCCTCCTCCAGACTCTGGTCATCGCTCGTCTGCTCCTGACTGCGGTCATCGCTTGTCTGCTCCAGACTTCATGCATCACCCGTGTTCACCTGGTTCTAGTCTTCAGCCATTACTCACTTGTTCCTGGTTCCTGGCGTCACTTGTCTGGTCCGTTCCTGCTTCCAGTGGTTACCTATTCCTCCAGTTTTCAGTCCACACGATCACCTGTTTGCATTATCTCCACTTCCTGCCTTTGCAATAAATCCCTTAAAATATTACTCGCCTTGTCTGACTGCTTCCTGGGTCCATAGACACTAGACCATAGACACACTCCAGGGAAAATAAACTTTCATTTACTATCACATTGTCTAGACTAAATCAAAATAGCAACACGCCTATAGGGAAAAGAAATGCTTGCCTGGGTGTATTGTATATTTCCAGTTTCTGAAATTTATTGTGACATCTTTTACCTCCGGTTTGCCACATGTGTCAAACATGGTCAGACATTTACTAGGGGCCAAGTAAGTGGCCTGGCACTTGCTCAATACCAGGCAGGGCAGTGACTGTTAAGGCTGTGATGAATCATGGCCTCATTAGGATGGGTCTACCTGGGTCTCCCTGGCCCACAGTAGTGCACAAAGAAACAAGAAACCATATATCACTATGGGTAGACCACTCTATTTTCCTCGGTTGCCACTTCTAATATTTTTATCTTCAAATTACTTTTTATTTGATGACATGTCTCTTCTTCAGATTATTTAGATGTAACTTTATCTCTAGCGGAAAAAGATCGCTTTGCCTAGTTCTGAGATAACGTACTGAGAGCATGAAAAAAGAAGTTAAGGTATGAAAACAAATTAATCTGACTCTGGCGATAATTTGCAGGAAAAGAAGAAGCAAAGTGAAAACGTGTCAAATAAGACATCATAAAGGAATCGCAACAGGTTGCCTTAATTCTGTGAATTTTAACATTCCTGGAGCAGGATTAGATGTATAATGAATTAGAATTGGAGAGTGGGTGAACTCGGATGCTCTACAGAACTTGTAAACAGTGTCAGTCTGGAGGGCCTGCATCACTGGGAGAGCGGAACAGATTGAACTGGTTTAATCTAATTAAACAGCGAACTACGCTGTGTGTGAAATGAAATCTCTTTTTCCTTTTCTTTATATGCGTTGTCTATTGCTTGTTCTGTACATGGTCTGTGCACAATTCAACAACAACGGCACATTCAATATTCAAACCTATAAGAAAAGTGTTATAAAACTACATAGTACTGTAATATGTATCATAAGCACTTAAGCAACCCATTAGATGCAGACCTATAAGCTTGAGCTAATCGTTTAAATAAGCCTATAATTCTTAGTTATGGACTTCTGTTTCTACTAATATTATAATCAAATTTTGTTGTCATCAGGACTGAAATAATTTGGGATATTCCAATAGTAATGGTTCACAAAGGTTTGCCAATATGGCGAAAGTCTTGTCCTCACCTTGCCCTCTCCTATACATGCAATGCTAGACATGCATTCAGTTAATTGTTTGTTGAACTTCAGATAATTAACACTCAGGCAAACCTCAAGGTTGCCTAACAAACCAGTTAAAATTAGGTGAATCGTACCTCAGAGGCACAAGCCTCTATTAAAACTCTACATTTGTATTCAGCACAGCAGTTTCATTCATTGTAACGGAACAATGCAATTGAGAGTGAGAGGAAAGAAAACAAACACCATAAAAAAACACAAATTTATCTGCCAAGAAATTTCTATGAAGCACAGCCAGAAGGGATGTTGTTCCCAAAAACCTGTCTGTCTCCCTCGAGTCCCCACTTCTAACATAATGAGGCGTCCAGTGAACACTACCTCCAAACCTAGCATTCTGGGAAATACGCCCACACAGAGAGGGCTTATAGGTCAATTCACTTACAGAGCCGAACCACCCTGAGCGGATGCAGCAGAGGTGAGCTAGAGACACATGGATGCATGTCTTTAAATGACTGCCTGCAGGGGGGACACAAAACCAAAAACAAGCCAAGCCGAGACGCAAGTGGAACACGCAGAGAACAGATGGGCAGGGAGAACTAAGGCTGCATAATATTTCGAGTGTGCATCTATGCACACACACACAAATCCATACACAGTCACAGTGTTTTCAGTTGAACTCATACCACTATCCATCCATATAAATGCTGCAGATCTCAAAGCTCATTTCCCTCAACTTCTGGGAACAAGGACTTCTTACAAGAACAAGTGAGACGCAGCGCAAGCCAATCAACACTTTCTATGACCAAGATCCTCATTTGGTTCACCCTCTCTATCCCCTCCAACTACCCTCTCCTCTCATTTTACACTCCCCTATCCTTTTAATTCAGAACCGACTCACTAACTCTCTGTTCTGCCTTTTCCTTTTCCATCTTCTCTCATCTCTTTTCTCTTAAGTTCTCAGCAGAAAACAGATCCTTCATTATTTTGGTGATAAACAATTTCCCAAGGCCAACTCTAATCAATCTACTAGAGTAATAGTCCACCGCAATAAATACTTTCACGCTTACAGACATGCATTTACATATACATGCATGCTAGAAAATTAGGTGTACTTTTTCTTGATTAAACAGCTTATTAGAGCATAACGACGTTTCACCGTTACAAAGGTAGATTGTGAAAATAGCTGATAATCGGCCTCATGTCGCCTCTCATAAAACTTGGAAAAAAGTTACTGGCCTCTCCTATCCCCATCTCCTCTCCTCTTTCTCAATATCATTGATGTATGACAGAGCTTATTTTACTGAAATGTCAGTTTGGGCTTGGTTGATACGGAGTTCCATGGTATTCAAAATGGCACAAGACATAGTGAGTCCTTAATCAAATGTTACAGAAAAGCAATTCTGTCCAAGGTGACCTGCATTGCTTTGCACCAAGTCACGGTAATGAGCATTTTGAAGCCAAAGGAATGACAGGTAACCCTCATTCTTCTCTTCTGCTCTTTATCCATCACCAACACACCATTAATCTAAGCATGACCAAAAGAAACAAACAAACCAATCTTGTTACTAAAGTTCCCTAAATACCAAATTAAAGTGCTACTATGAGATGTGCAATATAACACAGGCATGAAGTCTCAATTCACGTTTTGCAATTTTCTCCTTCCTGTTCATAAGCAGTTGACAGGAAAAGCACTAAAAGTCTCATACTGGAAGGAGCCTGAGGTTGTTTACTGTATAAACACAGACACACAGTGACTCTTCTGTCATAAAGAATAATAGTCATTAGTTAGCCAAGAAATAACTTAATCACACAGAGCTGCCTTCAAGCCCGCTTTGATGAATACAACACCAATGGTGAACCGTTGTGGTGACGCCAATGCAATAATCATCAGGGAGCTCTTTCACAGACAGCAGATGAATATGACCCGGAATCTTTGGGACCCATTTGTCTATTTTCCTTCTCTCTTGCTCAATGCCGAATACTTATTGAATAAATGTTAAAGCGACCTAGGCACAGATGACACATTGCAGCCGACAAAGCAGGGCCTTAACTGAAGCCTATTTTTCACTTAGGATAGCTGTGTTGCCAATGCAGGGGATGAGAGAGCTGGAGGAAAGCAAAGCACTAACTGAGGTGAAAGTGACACTGAATGACAAAGGGGAGGATGATATAAAAGCAGTTATTCACTGCCGTGATTATAAATGTGAGGTTTAATGTACTTTTTTGATTAATGAAGATACATTGCAGATTGTGTATTTATTTATGATACAATTTGTGCGATACTGTTCTGAAAATACAGGTGTGAGGAGGATTAATTTTGTTTCCAATGTAACAATTTTGGTAGACTGCACAATAGAGAGATACTAATAATTATAGATATGTACAATAACCGAGGTGAAAACATTTGTTGTTATCGGCCCTTAAAGGCTGAATGACATCACATGGTCATGCAGGAACATGCATGAGGGAACATGTTATGTTAACATATTCTTGCTGAGTAAACATGTTCAACATCTGCATCATGTGTACAGCCTGTGGGTAAACTGTCATGTGCCTGTATGTGTGCATATGTATTCTGTTAGAGTATGCTTTGTGACATGGACCTGGAGTGCAATTAATCAATCCAGCCAGGTAGCACATCAATCACCACTGTCTGTGACATCGTCACAGAGAGAAGCACACATACAGAAAAACTCACTAACATGGACAGAGAGGCTGAGGCACTGTATCCCAGACATATTCACCACTGTCTCTCAGTAGGTTTCTAAGAACAGAACAGCAGACAGACAGCATCATGGCCAACTAGCCCAGGCAGTGAGTGACTGCCAGTCCAACATCATCTGTGATACACATGGATATAACAAGTACAGCAGAAGATACAAACTCTGCCTCACTCCCTGTGGATATGTTTTAAATTTTGCTACTGATTTTTTAATCTTCCAGTCACTGTGCAGGTCTAGGCTAAAAACCAGAGGTGACTGGATTAAGGGCTCCTTGACTCTCGAGTGAGTTGCTGGAGAAGATCAGTGAGGCTGCCTCTCTTTTTTAAATGTTCAAACTTAAAAAAAAACAACTATTTTTGAATGGTTTCATGTCTTTTTTTAAAACTTAATTTCAGTTTCTGTCTTTGTTTTCTTTCCTATTTTCTTCTACATTCAGTCACACTCTCAGACCCACCTGACCACGATCCCTAACTCTTCTGACCACCCCCTTGGTCTGCTCCCCTAACATACACACATATACACACACACACACACACACACACACACACACATACTCTCTCTCTCTTTCTCTCACTCTGAATCATATCCCCTCTTCCTTATTTGTCCATTTCACTCTCTCTCTGGTCTGCTCCATTCACTCAGTCAACTCACTCACACCTGTTTCACTCCCTTTATAAGCAGCTTTGCCAGGCCTGGTACTCTACCAGATTGTCTGCAAATCATAGTTGTGACTCTCCAGCCTTATTCTTCTGCCTGATGGGAATCTGTTTCAATAATATTTCTTTCTGAATCCTTAACCTAAAAACCTTACCCTTCTTGGACAAATGTACTTTGAATCATGTTGTAAATGCTGTTTCTCCAGTTTCCAGAGTAATGTCACCACAAAACATCATCAAAATTTGACACCCCTTCCCCCAACACCTGAAGCCACCTCAGCTCTTTTACACAGGCAGTGGTGTGAATTTGTTTTACCACTACCACTACCCACTACCTCTCGATGCAGCTCAGCGCACATGTATTGCCGTGATAAACCTGCCTTGATGGGGCAGTGTAACAGAGGCAGATCATTTCAGAGCGTAGCAGACAGTAGAAGCAGGGAGACGGAGGACTGTGTGAAGCTAAGTGTCATGCTAGTGGAAGCTTAAATTGCATATTGTAGCTTTAAGTAAATATTTACATACTGTCTTACGTAAGCAAAACTTTACCATGTAAAACCAAGATCAAAACCAATGACTCATTATTCTGCTTCAGCATTTTCCTGCTGCTGTGTTTGTGGCACTCATGCGTTACAGTTTAAAGCAAACACTACTGAAAAATTAATAAATAGTGCATTTGTCTGAAACTAATAACAATGCTTGTAGCACCAGAAAAATAAAGGCACTCATGCTCATCATTTTAAAGGAACATGTCACCCAGAGCAACAATGTGGCATACTGATGTGTTGGTAATTTTTCACAGGAGTAAGCTGTAAGCTTATATACAGGATTTGTTGTCAATAAGAAAAGATCATCAGCCTTATCCTTTAACAGGCAGTTTGCAATAATGTTCACCTCAAATTTTTATGGTCCCTAAGACAGTGTTTTGAAAAATTCACAGCTCCAGTACTACTTTTCAAATCATCCCCCAAAACAAGCCACATGTTAGGACATTTTCGCAATCATGAGGGATGATGTTTTAGGGGAACAACTGCACTCTGTGATGTTACGCTGTGTGTGAATTTGTAACACAGAGAGTGAAAGAAGGCGTGAGACCGATAACTGCTGAATGTGTTGTCACTGGGCCATGTTTGTATTTGTGTGTGAGACAGAGATGGAGGGAGAGTGTGAGAAGAGGACAAAGAGAGACAAGCGGAAGATATATGTGAGGGGAAATCAGGAAGACACGGAGAAGAGGAAGACGCAGACAAACATCCAAGAGACAGTTTCGCACTGAGGCATATGGCAGGGATGGAAGTATTACCCAGCAGTGAGCCAATATACTGTGGCTGGAGGCGGGCAAGCTGGCTTCAGGCTTGTGGTGAATGAAGCCAATGGACTTTATGTGTTGTTTATGTGGATGTTTCACAGAATTAGTGGAAAGACAAAGCGGGATTATAGTTAATCCTCGGAAAAGCAGACAATAGCGGAAACAACAAGCTAATGGTGGTTGGGCTTGATGTGCTGTCTCTTTCTCAGATATGATTGCTGGTTTTGGATGCAACACATTAGTGACGTGCATAGGGGGCTTTTATACAAACAAAATCTGATTTCTACAATCTTACATTTGGACATTTTTAACTGATTTTATGTTTAGTTTGCATTCTAACATTTTGTGATATAGTTTTTCTGCTTTTTTTCTCCCTACAATGGGGTATGCCTTCTTTTTTACACTTAGATTTGATAGACAGGGAAAACCCTGCTCCACATTGGAAGCTGTCATTATTCACAGTAAATGTATGCACACCAGGGAGATCCAACAGTAAGTAACTACACTACCTGAATGTCTAACAAGGCATAACTTACAAAGAACCATCCTACTCAGTTAAAGTGAGTGTATCTACACAGCATATATTCAGTCACTATCTAACAAGGCTTTATAAATCCCATTTTGACTACATGGCTTGGCAGATCCTGAACCTGATCTATTTCATAAACTGATTATTCTAATACTTGGTCTGTCAGGATAAATCCTGTCTTGCAGTGGGGCTGTAAATATGAATGTGAATTTTCTTGGACATTTTACAAAAAATCATTCCACCTTTAAGAAAGAATCTCTTTACTTAGCAGCTAGTCTACATGATGATGATGTACAGCACAACTTCTCCAACCAGGTGTATCAGCCCTGGCCCTTTTTCCATGTAGGCAACATAGATGTAGGCGGATACTAGCAGCATGAGTACCAAACAACAAAAAAACTGTTCTGCATTTGCACATCTATTTTTAAAAGGTCAACTGTGTCTCTTGCACGGTTAAAAAATCACTGCATCCAACACCTGAGAGGGGATTATAGACAGTGGAAGGACATGTTGTGATATTTTGGTGGACAGGAAATTCCTCAGTAGATGCTTAGTTTAGATCTTTTGTGACTTTAATAAATGAATAAGCAGAATGAGGTGTAAAAACTATAATCAAACCAAATCTAAAGCTGCTAGCTCGACAACCATGCATCAGAGAAAATGCATCAATGCTAGAATACGGTACAATACACAGTGGGGCTTCCTGACACACTCACACTCCAGGGAAATAGAATATGATCAAAATCAGTATCAATCATAATCAGGAACAATTTGAGTCATATTGTCAGTGGGTCGGTAGCTCCAACAAAAGAAAGTTTTGAATGAGGATGCTCTGATATTAAAGTCAAATCAATGATGTCATGAGGCAGCAAATCCAGGCATTTTAATAAATGTGTTAAATCAGATGTTTGCTGCTGGACTGACATCTTAATGACACTGTCAAACCACTCCAGTGTGTTCACTCTTACCCCTTTTGACCAATAAGAACTTCATGCTAGTTCTAGGCTGGTTCTAGGAGATGACATTAGGTTAACAACATGAGTGATTAGAAGAAATACCTTAATGCATGCATCATAAACTGAAAGCACAGCTGTAAAAAGTAGACAATAAATCCATCCTGCTGTGGTCACCATGTGTTTTCACTTACTGTAAAATAAAAAATCTGACAGACATTTTCCTCATTCTCCTGTTTTTTGTGTTACTGAGAAAGACAAAATATATCTTCATCACAAGTTATTTCATGGATTTTACAGGCCTTAGGCAATTCCCAATATAGATGCACCCAAACTCAACCTGATGTCTAATCACCCCAAATAACTCCTAAAGTGCGGATGGGAGTGCTGGGCCTTCGAAGTCCATGTGTGCTGGTGTTCCTGGTAAGTCAATAAAGACCCTCCTTGGAGGTTTGCTCAAGCAGAGCCACTGGCAACCTGACATATTACTCCACCACTAACAGAGTCTGGGGACAAGATTGGTGTTTCACAATAACCCAACAGAAGAAGTGCAATTCCTTGTAGGGTGTTTCAGTTTTCTGAGTCATGGGACTACAGACATCTCCAAGCATGCGACCAGTGGCTGAGTAAAAGTGGTAGCTTCTGGATACTGGTTAAATATGGTTACAATGCAAATTAGGCTTATGCAATTAATTAAAAATTGTATTATTATTTTAAAAGTCTAACGATTATGAAGAAAGAATAATTCAAATAAAGCAATTATTGTGTTTTATTAGCTAGCAAGTTGTATTAGCATCCTGTCAGGATCATTGTTTGTTGGTTGGTTTTCTGGAAGAAATCTGATGCACATTTGTTTTTATTACCTTATGAGTGCAGGTCTGCTGGTCTTGCTGTGCTTTTTATAAGGTGAATAAAGTCACATTTATTTGTCCACCTGTTTCTGTTCATTGCTTTATTACTGTTTATGGTTAGCTTCAGATTCCTAGGCTTGGGAGACGTTTCTAGGGGAAGTGAAGTCTGCTTTTCTGTAGGCCCTGCTGTGGATATGTTTTTCTCTTTAGCTTAATCTAAACCAGCACTATCTAGACTTAACAGAATTAACAATTACTGTATAGGGTGTATAAACATGTCCACATCCAGTGTATAAGAATTGTGTAGTTATAATATTTTACATCATGCAGTACCTGCCAAATACTGTAGAAAAATTATCCAAATCAAACCCATGGAACAATGGTGCTGTATTGATAATTTGTATGAGCTAGTTTACTGGGTTTGTGAAAAAAAATCGAATATAACAGATATAAAAAAGAACTGGTACAGCACAAATACAAATCAATGTTTGCTCTTCCTGTAACTGCAAATTATGACAAAATGTGTTTACAGTTGGCTGTTTCTGTGAGATACGGTATTGGTCTAATATCAACAATTTCAGACATAAAAGAGACAAAACTCACTATTGAGAGGAAATTCATGAAAAATAACTTGAGATTTTACATTTGACTGATGTGTTTCTTGATGAACACCAAAAGTCTTTCTGTTTTTCCCTATACAAATCTGTTTTCCGAATAAATCCGGCTATCTGGAATCTGGAGTCTTGATTCACTAAGGAAACACCCCATGCTTGTGCAAGGAGTCATGTAAGGAATTAACACAGAAACTAAATTTTCGTCTGTCTAATGTCTTTAATAACATATTGACTAAATCTGCTCATTAGATTAGATGCGACTATATCACTGCTTTCCGTTGTGTGAAATATTTTGATTTGGGAAAGAAAAGGAAAAGGAAAAAAAGAAAATGATTGTAACAGATGAAGCTATGAGTGCCTTTCATTGTTTATTCTCTTAGTGTAACTAAGAGCATGTTTGGCATCTGGTGTACACAAATTCAGTTCATGCTGCGCAGATAAGCTGGTCCACACATACACATACACTCTAGTCAGACAGACATTGTGAGACACCCAAAAAAACAGATAAATAAACATCAGAACACAAACACAATGGGGGCCACATCCAAACAAGACACACTACATCAATACTAACACACACATGCACACACACAGATGTCCTTCATGTAGGACCACAGCAGGTGGAACGCCCCCCTGTGTCTGCAAACCAGTCCCTCTACAGTATCCTGTCTGGTCCCAGACAATCTGATTTCCTCTGTCTGCCCCTGTGTCAGTTCTCCTGCTTTCTTGTCTGATTTCTTTCAACCCATCTGTATCACTCCTTCTCGTCTCCCTCTTCCCCATTTTTTTCCCTGTCAAATCTAAATCTGTCTTTGTGGATCTGTGCCTGCTTTCTTATAAGCCCTCTGCACATGTTAAATGTTTTACTGTATTCACAAACTGACACGATCCCATTCCACGTGGGACCAAGATGATATATTTAGACTACATGGTATGAAATATCTAGATAAAAATGGAAAGATTAAACCCTTATTTGAAGAGGTGACCTTAGATGGAGATGCATTGTGAAAGACTCCATAGGGGTTTAGACTGACTGTGTGTCTCCTTTGCTATACATTTGTTTATTTAGCCCATCTCTTCTCTGTCTGTCTCCTTGCTTTCCTCCCACCCTCTTTCTCAGCAGCCATTATATGTTTCTTTTCCAACCTACCCACCTTTTTTCACTGTCTATCTCACCTCTTGCCTTCCTGGCTATATACCTATCATTTGTGTCTATCTTTTTGTTCATAAACTGGCCCCCGGCTCCTCATTAGGTCATTAGTCCTCCAACATGTTGTTTAAAAGACATCTGCCTTATCAGCAGACTTAAAAGCCTGTAGTCTCGAGAGACTCGGTGCAAGAGTGAGGTGATATCTTTGTCTCTTTCACACACACATCAAAGCCTCTGAAAATAATGTCAAACAAGTTTTCTGTATTTATTGGTGCCTATAAACTTGCATATAGTTTTTGTTTCAAAGTCATATTCAGTTGCTATCAGTGCTTCAAACCAAGACTGTTCCTGTCTGAGTGTCGGCTGCCTGATAAATGGCATAAAACGCTTAATTTGAAACAACAGAGCAAGAAAATGTTGCCTGCCCCAGAGACACAAACTGATAACAGAGACACAGTTGTGGTGGATCTCACAGATGAGCCTCAAGAAACAGCTTTCAAAATGATAACACTCGTCATAGTTTTGGGGAGATTATCAGTATTATTTATAAATATGATGCTGTGGACAGTGATCCTTGCTTATGCTCAGTGAGGCTGAAGAAAGAGAACTGTTGAATGACATCAGAGGAGGTTGTACTAGTAATAATTTCAGTAATAATAACAGTAGACGCCCCCTCCTTGGAGCGATTTATAGAAGTTGTTGTAGCCTTGAAATAACTAGAAAGAATATCTTGGGTAGAATCTACCTAGAAGAGCTTTGAAGAAGTCTATTGTGGTCTTGTCTAAACAAAAGTAAATGTGATTCAAATTCATGACAGTGATACAAATTTTATGCACCACATTATTTTCACACCTGTCCTGTCATAGTGGGTATGACAGTGAGTATAGTATAACATATCTGGACAATTATCTGCTACAGTGATAACCATTTGTATTTATATTATTTATTTTTTTGGTTTTAGTTTTTGGTTTTGCTTTATTCTATTCATCCATAATTGAGGACTATATTTAGGTCAATTTAACATAATAATTTAATCTAAACTTCTACATTTACAATACAAGTTATTTTTGCCTGAATATGATATATGTATGGGTCATATTAAAAGTTGGCAATATTGTTCAGCACTAGATATGCAGGTCAGGTTTACACACTTCAACGTTGACAGAGTTGAAACAGAACCAAGCATCGTTCACCTTTCACTGAAACTCCCGGCTCTCTCTTCTTCACCTTGACGTTGCCTTACCATTGTTTGTCTAGTTCCCTTGTCTTCACAGCTGTCTTTCAGTCTTCCACCCTTCCTCGTCATTTCATTTCATCACTGATTTCCCTTACTACCTAATCTCGCTTGTTTTCTCTTCCTTTCCTTCCATCTCGCTCTGCTGTCTTTCACCTTAGTTTTTCTGTGACAGTGAATGAGAGATGGGGGTCAGCTTGTTGATGGTTGTGTCAGTAAAATCTTATCAGCTCACCACAGTTTTGAAAACAGAAAGTGCAACAGAAGATCTGTAATATTCCCTTGTCATGCCTCTCTGGACTTTGCTGCAGTCCCTGCTCCACTTGCTCTTTCATGATATTTCATGTAGTGATTCATATCATGTGTATTGCTACTGTATCTCTATTAGTTTAATTGTACAAATGAAGGAACTATGAATTTAATTATCTTTTTAGATTTGTTAGTTGAAATTGCCATGCTAATTTTAAACCACTGTACATTACTGTAAAATGCTGGTGATGTGAGGTGAAGTTGTCTTGATGTTGACTGATAGAAACCAGACCTCTTTCTTGCTAAACATGCAAGAAATTTCCTGAATACTGTAAAACACAAACACTGTCAGCCTGTGGTGCTACATACATGCTTATTACTTATCTTACTATCACCTCCTCCTACCATCAATGACCAGTCTGGCAATTCTCCTCTGACCTCTCTTTATTGAGGTATGTCACCCACAGATCTGCTGCACATTTTGTGTGTTTTTTGAATCATCGTTCGTCAGTTCCCTGCAGTTTCTGAGGGTGCAGTACCAGACTGCACACCTGCAGTCTGGTACATTAGGTCTATAAAAATATATAGACTGTTGCTTTTTAGTTCTGGGCCCTGTTTCCCAAAAGCATCTTAAGGTTGTAAAATCTATTTTACAAGCTTTCATAGGATTAAAAAGTGTTTCCCAAAAGCACCTCAATGAAAGACAGTCTAAGACAAAAAAGAACAACTGTAGAGGTACAAGTGACACCCACTAGGAGGAAAGAGCAGCAGAAGATGTGGAACCTGCAGAAGGAACCAAATACAAGACATTATTTTTTTCTTTATTGTTTTCCTTATTTAATAAATCCACACTTAAACCAAGAATTAAGTTCATTCTTCAGTAAAGTGAAAGGAAGTAAAAATTAATCAGAGGTAAATTTTTTCAAAACATTTTTGTGCAATTAATTTACCAGCACGTGTAATCACTATTGTTTCTTTGTCTAATACTCTGTTTAAAACTCCTATGGCTTACTTTCTTTGTATGTTTTTCTTTTCCTCTAATGGATCTGAAGTCTTCCTATGACTTGTGAAATGTGTACCACAGACCTCTCCTCCCCGCAGGTTGATCGAGCTTAATGATGACTGAAGAGAAGAAGTGGTGTGTTGAAGGAATAAATCAATAATAAAAAGTTGTTTTGTGTTTGTTCCTCAGAGGTTATGTTAAAAGAATATCAATTAAACAAAGAATTGATACTCTTATGTTGCACAGCAATATAAGGTTGTGAAAACAAAATGTGAGAACATATGAAATTCAAATTGAAATTTTGTCATAAACCGGAAGAAATGAGGGAGAATTTTGGCCGCAGAGGAAATCGGGACAGTGTGGTGAAAAGTGAGTATCCCGGGAAAATCGGGGGGGTTGGCAAGTATGAAAAGAGCCTGAACTTAAAGTGACACAAAAAAAGGAAAAATTCCTTTAAAAATAAACTCTATCTTCAGCTGCGGCTTACAGCCCCAGTGTCAAAGCTCCTTGGAGAACAGAGCTGAACAGATTCAAATGGTCCTGCTGCTGCTCTGGTCCCACAGTTATGACAGTGATACATTGTAATGGTGATACTTTCAAGCCATTACCCTTTTATGCTGTCTGTCCCCCAGCCGGACATTCTTTATCAAAGCACTCCCTTGTTCTCCATCTCTCTTTAAACATTCCCACATGCTCTCTTTTGCTCTCCAGCTTCCTTCACTCCTCTTTTTTGAACATCACTCCGGAGACATTCGACAGACTGTAATGGAGGTTTTCTATCGTCCTTCTACAAAGGGGTGATGCATCGCTTCAATTTTCGCAGCTGGAACCACCTTAGCGGCTGAACCACAGTAGTGTCTGGTAGTGCAGGATGGCTTGAGATTTGAGGAAGAAGCAATGAGAAGTAAAGACAGGCTAATGTACACAACCTTATATTCTTCATCTTAGTTCCTCCACACATTCACCAGTTCCCACAAATATAATACAGGAGCATGTAGAGATCACTTTTTCCTCATCAAAGTGTAACTGAGGTATAGCGTCTATTACCAAATATGGCGAACCAATGGCACACAATTTATACTTCTCATTGCTACTTATACTTCATTTACCCTCTGGCTTCAGAATTACCTTTCTTCCCTAGAACTTGGTGGCTGGTCCACCAGTAGTGAAAAATAAATTAATGGGCTGGTGGTAGGTGAGCAAAGTTGAATTATAAATTAATGATAGACTGGACACAGAACTTAACAATAGAAGATGAGTAAAGACACACGAGGAGCAAGAAGGTGACGTAAATGAAGGATTGACCACCTGTGGTTACTATTGCCATTTTATTATCCTGTCAGTGTGACAGACTACCCTGCTGAGAGCTCATTCCCTTCTGAATAATAAGAGTTAACACTGGACCGAGTGCTGAAAAGAAAGGAGCTGTTCACCAATGGTCATAAAAAAGTAAGTGACTTTAAAAGGACATAATGTGACGGAGCCAATGACTATAAAGGCAATGACTTCAAATTGTTTAGATTTTTCTGTTTATCTGCTCTTATCCTCTCCTCTGTGGGTGATATCTGATGAAGCTTGCTTTAGCACGTAGGTTTGGCCGTTGGGTCACTGCATCAGGCTTCTAAAGAGCAAGGCCTCCACAAAGAAGTTTGCCAAGGCAATATCTGAAGGCGACTGAGGACACAAAGAAGGATTGAGATTCAGCAGGAAGCCAAACAGGAAGATTTTATTGGCAGTAGAGTTGAAGAGAGCATGACAAGGTATATGTTTTTCCTCAGAAAGAGCCTGAGGAGAAGAGACTCCAACAGAGGGAAAGGAAAGAAGATCTGCAAGGAGAGCAGGGGTAACAAACCCTCATTGAAATCAAGGTAGAAATTATTCATGAATTAAACTGACAAACTTAACTGGGACATTCAGGATTTTAAATAACCAATCCATTATGTATAAGGTTGTTGGAAAGACACCTCAAAGGATGGTGCAGACTGTTTTTACACAATAAGCACAAATTGAAATTGAATTCTCTCCAGTAACATGCAGGGAACCAGTGTTTGCTCAATCTGAATCAAACTACCAAATATAAAGCAACTTCCGTTCATCTGTTCTCTGTTGGGAAGGATCTTCAATTACGCTTGGTAGGAAGATGTCCTTCTTCATGTTCCAAGTACCAATTTATTATACTCGGGGTTAAGCAAGGTGCTGTATAGTCTGTCTGCCTACTGCCAGACATTCAAGGGGAAAGTAAAGTGGACGAGTTTCACTGATAACTTTGTCTGTGAAGTCAGGTCAAAATATTAATAAATAAAGCAGACAGTGTTTCACCTACAACCATTTATTCCAATACCTATACCTATATTTGTTTTTCCTTAAATGTCTCCTGTCCTGGTTAACATTTCACTCCAGGCTAGACAACACTTTCCATGTCTCATGCATACTAATAAGAGGAAACGATTATGAAACAATTTTGATAGTGATACACATGTTTAAGGTCATGCCACAGCATCTCACTCGAATTTATGTCTGCTCTTTGGCTAGGCCACTTCAAAACTTTTTTTTTGTGGTTTGCTGAAATTGCAAAGCTTTAGAAATGTTCTCCATGTAACAAATACTTATATAATTTGCGAAGAAGACCAACTAGATGCTTCTTGTTTACCTATACGCTCCTATACACTAGAACCAGGGCCAAACAAACTTGACTGTGACATTCATAGTATGTAAACATGTTTAGTCACTATGAGTGGGTACTGCACCACAGAATTGTAACATAACTAGTGACTGGCCACTGTGCAAATATTTTTTCTTGGCCCAAGTACACACTCATTCGCTCTTGTACAGATATAAATATTGAAGGTAATAGGATTTTTAACATTTCTGTACAAATGATGATTTTGGTTGTAATTGGCTTGTAATTATTCTCTAGATTTCTTTTCTGGGTCCATGTTAGGATCAGACTTTAGTGATGACAGTGACAGTGACAGACACCATGGTAATGTAGAAATGCCTCAATTCCTTTTTCCAGTCGTTTTATCTCGAGTTACACACACACACACACACACACACACACACACACACACACACACACACACACACACACACACACACACACTCGCCTTGACTGACAGACACACAAGATAAAGCTGAGGCAGAAAATAAAACACATACTGTAATTGACTCTATCCCTTCACTCTTTCATATCTTCTGGATTCTAATGTCTGACCATATCTAAATTACAGAAATAAAAGGAAATTTGTGGAAACTGCTTAGATCTTGAGTGATCCTCCTCACTCAGTACAGCTGTTGTTTATTCATGCTCTTTTCACTCTGCCAGAGAAATCCAAGCACCCATTTACATAGAAAAATCATAAATCCAACATGCTGGAGTGGAGATATGCATTTCCATAAACACACCCAAATGGTGAGAGAATCCGGCCCTCAGTCTGCAAAGTCAGAGGGGGAGAATTAGTATCTTGGGCTACTGAGCATAAATAAATGGATGAGAAAAAGGTCATCGCATTTTAAAGATGTAATAAAGGTAAAATTCAGAATGAAAGCTATTGATTGCGATAAAAATGGTAAGGGTAATTAACTATCAAGCCAAAACCAAGGACTAGACTGAAAAGTTGTGGGACCTCACATCACTGCTTGGTAATATGTGGTGTCATTTTTCTCCTTTAAGTGCGTTTGCTTCTAACTGGTGGTCTGATCTGCAGCCACTGAGGCCACTGAAGCCAAAGTAAGAACAACACAGTAAGAAATAATATAGCGCTTTATGTGCAGAGTGCACTTAACATTACCTGAAGGTAAACTGCTGCAGGTCATGAAATCTGATGTGTCACAGAATATTGACACTGGCATTATACTAAGGCAGAGCACCCGTCTTCCTCAAGGTATCAATGCAAGTTTTACTTTGACTTATTAGATGATAGGTACCATATTTATTATAACAGATTTCTTATTACTTACTCTTTATCATACGATCTGATATTGTTTCAGATTGTCATGGTTGTTTACAAGTGTTGATGAGTTATCACAGGTTTTTGTATGTGTGTGTTCTTTTCTTTGCAGAGTCCTATAGTGTCAGAGAGAGAGAGGCAAAAGAGACTGTGAATGTAAAGAATTTGTTGGCAGCAGAATCTTTGATAATTTTGAACAACATTATCTTCCATCCAGCTTATATATTTTGGCAGCTTTTTAATTTTTTAAACCCTTAACCAAGATATCTTTTTTGGGCCAAAAATTGAAGTACAATTTTCAAAAAAGTACATAAAGTACAAAAAATCATATCTTAATTATATTATAAGTAAGCAGTGATGCTGAGAGATCTTCACATTTGAAAATTACTTTTACAGAAGGGAGTAGAGTAGGATACAGTTTCATAAATCAACCTGCAAAAAGATTTGACACTGGTACAAATAGCCCCCAGCTTATGATGAACAAACATGATTTTTTTCCCGATATATATGCCAATACCTGGACTTTACTTATTGGCTGATTGCCAATACAGAACGGATTGTTGAATTAGTCAACTGCATACCTCGCCTTGTGGACGACAAAGAAGGCATCTAAACATTGCTCACTCCTCGCCGCTAGCCGCATATCTGTATGTGGCACTGGTCATCATAATCCTGTCCTGTATGTGTCCTGTACCATATATACACACACACAGACACAAACAGTGCCATTCTTAGTGTCCATCTGGCCAACTGGTAGTTCACCTGGATATATTCCTCATCTCAAGTACTCAGCACCTCCTCCATTTTCCATCTCTCTTTCAAGTTTTTAATAAGATAACTTTCACTATTTTCCCTACTCACATTATTTATTTATTTTTTCTTTTATATTTAATCTCTACCATTGGGACAGTTGGGTCTGTCATGTGAGACAGAGTGAAGGAGAAAGGTGGGGGGTGTAAAGAGAGGGGCTCAGTGATCCCTGTCCGGTGCAATCTTCTGCACTTTAATAAAGTCCAATCTGTGAACACACTGTGGTCGCGTACCCTGAGGCGATCATCGTCTGTCTGCGACAGAGAGGAACACATATTAAGGGAATAGCTCCACTGGAGAATGGATTGAGAAAGCCTGACGCCTTTGAAACATTCCAACTGTACAGACATGAAAGAGATTCAACTTGTTTAAAATTCTTTTGTGTGATCAAACAGTGTGCGTCTTTAAAGGTGAAAACTCTCTCAGAGTTGAATACAAACGAAGACATGTAGTTCATCATAACTTCAGAGATCAGTGAACGTCTGCAACAGTGTTTTGTGTAACACAAAACCATATGCACCATAAGATCTGCTCAGTAAAGGCTTCTTTCACTTGGTTGTTTCTGGTGATCCTGCTAACTTTTTTATTTCAAACTTTTCTCACTTTTGTGTTATGACTTATTAAGTCGGAAGTATCACCTTATATAATAGCCTAATAGTTATTTTAGTTAGTTATACTAAGCCATCTGGATTTTTAAAAAATATTTCACCACTATCGATACAAAAAGTAAAAGCAGAGTCCCTATTAAAATGTCTTTAAATACTGCACATATTGTGTAAACAAAATGTGTAAACATATAGTTTACACATATTACTTAAAATACTGCAGATCAGTCTTAACTTCAACTGACCAGTGGCTGTAAATAAATGGAACAATTAATGAGATGAAGTAAAAGACTTGAATTTATGAACGCATTTTGAAGATGTATGTGCTTAGAAAAAATTTATTGGATAATTACCTAGATGTTTTAAACCTTGACAGACTATTTGGGACTCGGCTCTTTTCAAATCCTTCAGATTTTCAGCACCTAATCAAAAGATACATAAAGTGTGTACCAATTATGTCAAATAAATGTCAAATCTATTTAAGCTATATGGTATTTTTGAGTACTTTCACACTGCCTACATGTGCAGCCATCCATCTGTACAGGCACATGTTGACGTCACCTATTATGACCTTCTGACTGTGACTAAATCCATCACGAATGGTGAACAAAACGTCACTATTCATACGCATGTAGCTGTGGACCACAATTGTCTCTATCGCAGATAAAAGGAAGATAAATATACTCAATAAGATGCTGTGATGAGGTCCTAAAATCAACCTTACTTGTTTTACTTCTACTGCAGTTACCAAATCCCACGAAGCCTTTTAACAATTTCCAGTGTTTAAGGCCGAAAGTATCACTGTTTTAAATTCAGTGCTATGAGAGCAGTAGCAGCACAGTAACAGCAACATCAACTTTTTTCCTAGTCAGAGTGAGAGTCACACCCTTTTACTTAGATCACAACATATTGAATAAATGTGTTATGAATTCCTATGATTCCTGTCAGGGTGGAGAGATCAAGCAGAATTTAGGACTATATTCTCCCAAATCTTTGACACGAACATGAGCCACAGACACTTGAGTGTATTTTCCTGTTACATTTTAAACCCATTTGGTTGGGTTTGCTCTTAAGGAAGGCAATGAGTACGATTGTTTACAAGTTTGCCACAGACAGAAATATGTTAATAACTAACTGAATTGCCATGCAATTTGTACCACCAATCATGGTCCCTAGAAGATAAATCTTACTGACCCTAATGATCCACTGAGTTTTTCTAGCAATACAAGCTGATTAACATTTGTGGTTTTGACTATTAGATAGCCTTAAGATATGGTGCAGACATTTTTGTCACTCGCAGAGGGAAATATAATAACTTTGGTGGCCTGTTTGTTTTGTCATGTAGAAACCAACATCAGCTCAAAGTTGCTCAATAATGACCAAATACAGTACTAACAGCATTCCCTCTAGCCTCAGATGGTCAACTTGGCACAATAGCATTGTCAATCTGAACATGTTTGGATGATGGGATTACCATTTAGCTCAAAATACAGCCTTACAGAGCAGACCCCATGTTTTTTTTCTTCTTACAAGAAGAGACTTATGAATGAGAGATCACGATGGTAGATGGTTTGTACTGAAGTAGCAGTGTCTGTGTGTACACGTCTCTTGACTTGTCTTTTTAATGCAACTGAAATGTTGCTGTGTAAATTTGGATGCCTATATGCATTGGTCATCCAGGTCATAGTATTCCCAAAAGTGCCTTTGGGTGGCAAATGGCTTGAGGTTTCACCTCTCGACATTTTGGTTGAGAGGTCTTCAGTGTCTTTTGTGTGGTGTAGTGTTTCAGTCATCTAGACCTTGTGGTGTCATGAACACCTTCAAGGTGACTGAAGTCCCATGTGTTGATTAAGGTGTCAATTGGTTGTTAAAATGTTTTGTTCTCCTGTGATAACAAAGTGACTATTAAAAAAACTGAACGGACTGAAAGCTCATTGACACAGATCCAGATATTAATCATGAGATGTTTTGCTATGAGTATTTTAAGCTTTTAAAATCTAGTTAGATGTACAACTCTTTATGAATCTTTCATCTCTTTACTGCGACACTGACTGGGATCTTTAATTGTGTAACCATTTGTTAGAGTGAAAAGCTCTTTTGTAGTTAACAAAATGCCACTCTTACTCATCTTTCACACACATTACAACTTGGACAGATGGATGAAGCCAAACCTTACATTAGCACTTAGTGACATTCACTACTGCCTTCTCCCAACCCCTGTCCTCTTTTGCTTTCCCAGCTCTTACTGCACCAGCAGTTCATGAAAAAGATGTGAAAGCATGTGAGGCTTGATGCAATACCCTTCTGCCCTTATCACGGTGGAGAAAAAAGGCAAGATGCAGTGTCAGGTTTGAGAAAAAAAAGGAACAGTTGACAACAGTGGGAAAGCATCAGAGTGGAGAAGACAAGAGCCGAGTCACAGCAGCAGTGCTGGCAGCAGCTCCCTGGCATTTCTCTAGTGTGTTATCTGCTGCCTCAGAGCCTTAAAACTCAGGAGGGATATGTGTGTTGCACTCAACTAGAAAATGCTGGCCACTTTTTCTCCAATAGAAGGTCACCAAAAAATATCTATCAAGTAAGACATTGTGTATAATTAAGTGAAAACATATTGAAATTGCTATTCAGTGTAATTTTCAAAAACCTATTGGAGGCAGAGCTTGTCATTTCTACATTACACAGAAATGTGTTATACAGTAGGTAACACTGTAGGCATTGTTATTCTTTTAAGTAAGAGTGGCAAAAGAAAAGATCTGGGTAATATCAGAGAGCCTTTTCAAGACATAGTTAAGTGTGTCTAGTCACAGGCATCTAGAGGCACTAGTCTTGTCATGAGTCCCTGTATCATTATTTAGAGCACAACAAAAAACATCATCTAACCATCTACCAAAAGAGCTACCAATCAGTATTTTAAAAGGAGGGTTCACACACACTGCTCAATACAAGCTGCACAATACAGACATACTCTTTGCATTAATTCCAGGAAATTGAAATTCTCAATACCTCTTCTTATGTGAGTGATGAAATGAGGATTTTCTTTTGGGTCTCTTCTTTTTTGGGAAGCAAAACAAAGTAGAAAGAGATTTTACAAAAGGAAATAAAATAGACTAATTTTAATAGTCTCATATTTAATTACAGCAAAGCATGAGCGACAGTGCTAAAGTCTTTTCAGGCGTTGCTGCTCAAAATGTTGACATATAGGACTCACCACTGTTTATGTACATATATAAATATATAAATAATAAAATATAAATGTTTGTGTATAAGCACGACTTTTAATAAACTCATCGTATGTATTTCTCCCACTTAATTCCATACACAAACAACAGTTGATATAAACATGCAGTGAAAGAAGTCTCAGAACAGAGAACAGCAGATGACATTTAACATGCTTATATGAGATGACGCACCAAAGCCCCCTCTTTGAAAAACTTTGTGATATTTATCCGATCTCAATGAGCAGAAATATGTGGGAGGAATGTGTTTTCTCATGCTGACCTCTAAGAGGTTGCTGACACAACCATCTGACTGTGAATGTAAAATGCTCCTGCTGCAGGCAAGGCTCAATAGGTCCACGTCCTCCAAAGCCTATTTCCAGCCTTCTCTACCTCCTGCTTACTTCCCCTGCCACTACTGTTCACTGTTGCACAAAGACAGCAAGGTTTTAGCCCCTAAGATATGGCCTGCTTGTCAAACAGCAGCCTACTGCCACTATGCAGCCCTTCTTATTGCCTGCTTTACGATTTTAAGTGTCTGAGTCAATGTGTTTGGCTGTACTCCAGAACCTTAATGTGAAGTGTAGACATGGCTCAAGCCACAAGTAACCTCTTAATGCTGATCCCTGTCTTTGCTGTTGCATCTGTGGTGTTTCTGTGTGCATGGTGGTGATGTGACAGTGGCTGAGAGCTGATGAGGGGGGACATCCACAGCATCCCCCCAGGGCTCGGGCTGCAGCCTTATCTTTGCCTAAGGCAGAGCGATTCAGCCGAGAGGATGGACTCAAGCAGCCAAATGAAATAAATCACTGGATATTGGCTTTGGCTTTACAGACATGGCTGAGGCTGAGCACAAGCTTGCCTGTATGAAAAGGTCAGTGGTGCAAATGTTGTGGCAGGGAAGGGCTAATACATTTCAGAGGCCTGCACAGCTTGTCCCTTTGCAACTCTGAAGACATAGGGATCAAAAGGCCATAGTTGCATCACAGTATACTAGCACTGCATAATGTGAGTATGTTTGTGTGCATGCTTAAATAGATGAACTGACGTGTGTCTGAGATCTGTAATCATCACAACGTGGGTGGAAACTCATATATTGAGACAGGATCTACACTACTGTATATATTTTCAGGAACATGAACCAAGCCATATCACCATCTGCATGCTGTAATTATACTAAGAGGTACAAATAAATATGTGACAGAGTGTATTACAGAAACCTCTCACAGACATTATAAAGCAGAAATGGTAAAGTTCAGTTTAGTCTGCAGGAAGAAATCACAAATCCTCAGCAAAGCCGGATCAAGTGGCTTCGCCTGAATTCTTTCTCAAATGTGTTCTTTTCTCAGAGGGTCAAAACTTTCTTTCAGACACACATGTTCAATAATTAGAAATATGTTTAAGTGGTTACAGGCTAACGGGCAGACGGTTTTCCTAGACTGACCAGAGAGCAAGAATGTGTCTAGATATGCAGTAGAATGTAACACTTCAGAATACAATGTGTGTGAAAGTAAAAGAATAACATAGTCTTCCTTTTCTTCCTGCACCAAGTTCAAGCTGACCTGATATCATGTCATGGTGTGTTGTGTGGTTAAAATTGCTGATTATTATGTGAATCGCATAAAAAAAACACGATGCTGGTACAAACTTAGTTATACAATCTCAAAGAAGCAGAAAGAGGATGAACTAGGGCAAAGGGAAAAGTGAAAGAAAGGAGGATGAAAAGGTACAAGAGGTGAAAAGGAAGCAGAGGAGAAGAAGATGACCTAGGACCTTGCAACTATCTCTTTTGCATCTCAATCACGCTACTACATGAATATCAAAGCACAGCTCTTGACGGACAAGCCTGATGAAAACAGAAAGGGAGAGAGAGACAGAGCGATAGAGAGAGAGAGAGAGAGAGAGAGAGAGAGAGAGAGAGAGGGAGATGTCTGAGTTAATAATGAGGCAGGAGGGAAGGAAAATAACTGCAAATTCATGTTTTTTCAAAGATCAAGGCAGAGGAAGATGAGCAACCCTATGACTGCTTCACCTCATCCATGTAAATGTGACAGATGATGTTATTGAGAAAACATACATGCAAATCAACTTTTGATCTGTTGCATGTTCAATTTGTGATTTGTGTCTTTTTATCAGCAAATGACACACTTTCACTGAGATATTATTAACCAGAAAATCTGACTAAGAAGGCTCCCTCGTTTTTCATACCACACACGAGCACTTATCTTGCTAATACAACAACAACAACAACAACAACCTTATGCTGCTGGGCAACTCTGTTGGATTAATTAGGTTTACTGTCTTGCTCTTAGGCATCACAGTGGTAGTTGATCAGTAAATGGAGTGTTCTATCTTGCCTCTCTTTCCTCTCCAGCTGAGAGTTTCTCAGCCAGACTATCTCACCAGTGACCACAAACTTATTATCCTCACCTCTTAGCTACCGCTGCCTCATTATTTTTGTTAGAGAATAAAAATCCCCACTGAAACCAACACACTTCTCCTTGGGGGGGCTTTAGCCCAGCTCATCTAAAGTTAAATATCAATCACTGAATGTCTGATTTCACATAAAGAGATGTAAATCCACTTACACCAGTAATAACAGCATTAAATTAGTGATGGTGCAGGAGAGATGTCATTAAGGTTCACCTTTGTCCACTCAGCTGTCCTTGCATGACCCATCATCCTTTTAATAGTAAAGCCAGCCTCATTATTCTCTTTTCTGAAAGAAAGGGATGAATAAAAATGAACGCAGAGGACCAGTAAATATTCTCATAAATGAGATTTGATTTTACTCCCCCCTCCTTCATTCTTCTCTGTTAATTAACATAAACTTCGTCTCCCTTTTCTCCCTATTCCTATCTCACAGTGTCTCTGTCTGGCCTGCTTGACACAAAAGGACACCATAAAAAGTCTGGGGCGTTCGCACCAGTGCACTGGAAGATCATATCGGGTGGCACCATAAAGAAAGGAACCAGAACCAGGCTGTCTCTCTCGTAGCACCACAGCCCAATGCAATTACCAGTCAGGAGTGATAATAGAACTCATAGGGAGGTATAATGGCTTTTAGATTTGCACCTCGTCATCATCATCCCAGCCAGGGCTTGAGTCAAGCCAACTGCATTACATACAGTATATGTGCATTCTGTTATGAAAATATAGATTTCTAGCTTGTTTTTTGTTGACACATTGTTGTTTTGTCATACATATAGAATAGTTGCAATCTGTTGTATCATACACACACACATACACAGCAAATTATCTTTCTCTTTCTCTAATCCATGCACAGTAGCTACAGTGATATACTCATCCAATTGGAATTCATAGGCTTCAGTGTGGTCGGTTGATAAATGCCAAAAACATGGAAAATGAATTGTACTGCATGTGAGATGATGTAGCAGAGTACAGAATTAATACATTCTTACACTGAGCTTATTGTTTAGATGTGTTCATTAATTGTTCATCTGCAAAATAGTCTATTAACAATAATTTGGAATACAAAAACAATACCAACAACAAAAAAAGATTTGTACAAAAGCAAATTACATTTCTTTACATTATTTGGAGGGATTATGATTTATGCTTGCTGTGTTGTTCATTTCAGTTTCACCATGTGATGGAAATTATGCTGAGAAATGACACACAGAGTATACCACAACCAAATTACGCATGTAAACATGTTCATAATTAATGTGTAACATAACACCCCCACAAAAAAACTAAATGTATCTGACCAAGCTGCCTTCTTCCCGGTGTGGAAGTTATTCAATTAAATTAGATCTTTAATATATTTTTGTTCTTGTGGTAAAATTAGCTGTATAACCACTGAAGATGGAACACAAACACAATGAAGTGCAATTTATGTTAATGATCTCCTGTGGTTTACTGAGTATGACATGCTATGTTGACTTGAGACAACTGGGCAGGGCCTCTTCCTGGAGGCTGGCATCCTCCTCAACCTCCCTCCTTTTGTTTATTGGTATGTTGCACCTTTTTCAACTCTAACAGCATATGTTTTCACTCATCCATACACCACAATCACTACTGACTTGCCTGACTAACACACCTCACTAGTTATATTTCTTTAGGTTTCATTTTGATTAAATAAACCACAGCAAGATTTCCCCACCAAAGAGTAGGAAATAAATAAGTAATAATAAAAAATAATAAATTTGTGGTCAAATACATAATATTAGAAAGATAGTAGACAATTCAGTAGGCTATTTCTGTCCTACACTTACATAATAATAAACTATGTTGAATTAAGTAAAAAAAATGTGCAACAGTTCGAGAAGCTTTCCATAATACCTGTTTTAGGAAAGGCTGTTGCTTAGGAGACACATACTATACAAACCAACCTGCATCACCTCTTGTCACATCACACTGGGGACTATATGGCATATAAATAATAATCCTGTGGGTCCAACAAAAAAAAGGCTTTGACATAGAATGAGGTTTACATTCTTTTTTGAAGTGTGACCTATCATTTCACTTATGTCAGCTGACCCACTCATAATGAAGAGATGTCACTATAAGACTAACCCCTTTGTCCACTTCATCTGGGAAATAAATATAAAATATATTCACTATATTGCAGGTTGTGAGACCGTGGTGACTCACAACACAAATTCTTCCATTAAATTTGAAAGCATGTAGGATATTTAGCCATACTCTATGTCCAGTAAATCTTATCTATCTGATCTAATAACCTGAGCTCCTGGTTGTGTCTCAGATGAAAAGGCTGGTTTGTAAATACAGGAATGTTAGGTAAACTGGTCCTGGGTGTCTACAGTATGCCAGGCTCTTTGCTCGGGAACCAGCTAAAGAACAGGCAACACAGGAGAGAAGCTAGATGGGTTAGCCATAGCTTTATTTTGTATGTACAAGAAGCCTGATAAATCATTACTTCAGTATTTGGTTTTGTTTCAGGGCTTATTGTGGACAGACATTTATTTGATGTATTACAGCATGTTTATGGTCACCTTTCTGAAGACGTGCAACCCATTTCAGTTGTTATGGAAACACACAGGTTAAGTGTTAATATTGTAAGAATTATTATTAACTAGATCACATTGATCATCCTGTCATATCTCAACACCCTCTCCAAACACACACACACACACACACTCTAATATGCTTGGTCATAAGCGTGTTTCCACTGACCTATTGGGAAACCTATTTCCCTCATCTAAGTGAGAGACAATAACATGTACAGCACACCAAGAACACTATTATTAGGATAGATGACTGAACTCTTCATCCACAGGAACTTCATTACCTACTCAAACACAACATGATTAACAACAATAGTGGAAGATGCTTCAATGAAATGCTATGCATGTCATTGTTTTTTACCCATATACACACTCATCAGCTGCCAGAGTTCAATGCACAAAAAAAAAACCACTGTAAATTAGTCAACCTCTAAATGCTCTATTCCTTTCCTACAACATTATTTTGCTTCTACCGGATGAGATGTTTAATTGCCCATTACTGTGTCTTTGCAGAGAAAAGGGCGACTTATATTTCCACCGAGTGTATTGGGTGAAGTGCTATTGATGGGTCTGTTGGGTGTGAGACTGCTGGGCCGCATTTTTACTACCTGACGTTCAATAGCTGCAGCAGACACTGGGATATTAATGATACCAATGGTTGTCTAATAAACGCATTCCTCAGAAAACAAGAAACTTTGTTGTCTCAGGGTAACAGAGATGCAGTGATGACTTCTACAAATCTGTCACTCATCTTCAACAATTACCAATTGTGAGTTTAGGTGGGATGGCAGCCAAGGGCGAGCGTGCATATAATCTGTAGTCAGTACTCTGGTGGAGTGGTTAGCTGTTTAGCTGCTTTCTCACAACTAGAAGATTCCTTGTTCAGATCCTGGCTGGCTGACAGGGGCTTTTCTGTGTGGAATTTGCATAATCTTCCCATGCCTCGTTGGTTTTCTCCAGGTATTATGTTTTTCTCCCACAGTTCAAAGGCAGATAGGTTAGTTGGTGACTATATATTGCCCATAGGTGTGACTATAAGTGTAAACAGTTGTCTGTTTCAATGCCCTGAGATACACTGACAATCTGTCCAGAGTTTACAATGCTTTTGCCCAGTGACAGCTGGGATCAGTTCCAGAACCCCCACGACCCTTAACAGGATAAGTGGTAATGGATGGATGGATTTCCCTCAACTGTATGGCAAATCCATTCCTTTTGTCCAGTTACGTTTCAGTGTGCCCCTAAAACTGCTTGGTCACAGAGCATTACTAAATCTTCTAATACTGTGAATTCATATTTAGTTTTTGTGTCATTCCTTCTACTTAACCCACACTGGGGCAACCGTGGCTTAATTGGTAGGGCAGTTGTCTATCAAACCTAGTTTTTCATGGTTCATCTCCTGTTTCCCCGAATACTGGCCTGTTGAAGTGTCCCTAGATGAAACACATAACCCTTGGTTCCTTAAATGTAGCTGCTTGTCCACAAGAATTTCCATGAGGGGATTAAATAAATACAGTATCCCCTTTGCCCTACCCCTCTGTTTTGTCCATTCATGTGAGGGGTAGGGGTATCCTAATTCACTTTTGGATGGAAGGGTAGGGCTTAGGCAGAGGGCTAGCCCTTCAAATCAACTTGTTGCTTTGTGTCAGACAAAAACAAATAAATGCCTATAACCCAAACAGTAGAGATTACCACTCGTCACATGTATTAGCAGCTAGTGACACCATATGATGATGTATAACAGTATAGTTAGGGCTGTCTCATTTCTTAGGGGGATAGGGACTTGCCACTCTGTTTCAAGGGGCAACGTCTAGGGGAAAGGAAAGAGATAAGATTTAGAAATGAGATCGGCCATTATTCACAGTTTTACCTGGTGTAGTAGAGTGATAGTCCTATGCGTCTGGCATGTCTGCCCTCCTTTTACAGCACACCTGAATCTCTTTTTCAAACACCCTCTCCCGTCTTTTCTCCTTTCACCAGAGCGTCTTTGCTACTTGAAACTGAATTTGCGTCAGACAAATGTAATGTCTTCTTAAGCAAAATATCATTTATCTCTGCCATTGTTTCTGTTTATCCTAATATTCTTGAGCATTCAACAATCTGACATAACATACGCAGGTGGTTTATCTAAAAAATTTGAATGCTTTTTATGAGACTATTGAGGATATAGCAGTAACATTATACATCAAAAGTATAAGTAATTACAAGACAGAGTAACTAAACTGTGCAAAGTTGTTCTAAAGATCTGCAATTAGACCAATTAATGCATTTTTGATATGCAGTATTAATGTAATATAAATCCTGGCTCTTGAGAATGTTCTTAGTGTGAATTATTCTTTATACATTATATACATTATTATTATTATTTGTTAGTTAATACTTCTGGAATGTATCATATACTAAATGTTGAACAAGGTGCTTGAGGCTTTTTTGGTTAGCAAACATTTCTTTACTAGAACCTTACTCTCAGAACCGCAGAGGAGATTATGTGCTGATGAAATCATTCTCGTGATAAGTGCCGCCAAAGAGCCTTAACCAAAATATTAATATTTTGGTTTGGAAATGTGTCTATTTTTAAAAGATGATATATATCTAGCCTAATATGTCTTATCTTGAGCCAGCTTAGCATTGCCCATATGTTGAAAAATAAATAATGGCATGGTGAAAGAAATACAGCAGTATTAATGACATGATAATGGTTTGCCTCAGCTAATCGTAGCCATTGAGACACTGACTCACTGTTTGGTAAACTGATGAATGATGTATCTGTTCTAACTATCTAATATTATGGTTGATGATTCATTCATTTTGGCTCCACTTGTGTGTCTTAATGGCTTAAACCAATATAGCCAGAAGCATGTTATGAGCATATATGTCGGCTGATACAGTAGATTCATTTATCTGAACCATTAGATCTCATGCTGAGATCATGCTGCGATCATGATGGATTATGTTGTCCTTTACCTTTAACAAGAGAATATAATATGCGCATATTATGCTTGTGGTGACCCTATGTAATATTGATGTGCATGAACAGAAGAAAGGAACATTATAATACCAGGAAATGAAGCCTAATCACAGTGACATCCAGGGGCAGGGTAATGAAAAAGTGCACTCCACAGGCACTATCAGTTGCCATGTTTGCCATTGTTCCTGTCTGCCTCATGGCTCGTCGCCTCATTACCCAAACAGCTCATTAAGACCCATTTAACTGCAAAAAAAAAACATGCCTTTTTGGTATCCCACATTTTAATATATGACACAAATGGACAAGCAGATCCACTTGGACCAAAAGACAACCAGTAATTGTGTGGGTCCAGACTGTGATGGTGCATACTAATAGCTGTTTACTGCTGCACTCTTCACTCCTGAAAAATGTGTGAGGTCTTGTCCTTTCTTAAAATATCAGGTTAGAGTGCACTGACCTGTGGCAATACTAAGAGGATACTAAGTGCATACATGTAATTATACATTCAACATTAACAGTCACAATCAAGTATGTAGGTGGACTATCTGGCACAAAAATTACACGAAAGCATTCTTATATGCTCAATAGCGGTTTGACAAACCTTAATATGGAGCACAAATTATTTTATTCCAATAAAAAAAGTAATAAATTGACTACCAATAAACATCCCTTTCCAACTAGTATTGTTGGCACTTGTTATTATAAATACAGGCCTAATGTCATGTCAAGACAAACATAATACAAGTGAAAAAAAACTAACCGTAAAGGCCAAAATACACAATGCATACACAATATAAAATCAGAATTTCATATTACAAACAGCAGCTCAGAAGATTACACCCCAAAAAACAACATATTTTAATGTATTAAGGTTTAAGTACTGGCAATGCATCCATCCATTATCCTAACCAGGTGTCCTGGTAAGGGTCACAATAGTGCTGGAGCCAATCCCAGCTGTCACTGGGTGAAAGGCAAGGTACACCCTAGACCGTTCATCTGTCTATCACATAGACAGGTGTATAGACTGGAAACCAATACCAGTATTGGGTTCAATACCGCTCTGATGTAACTCATCTGTTACCACTCCCAATACCACCTTACCACAAAACGGTAATGTCGTGTTGGGTGAGCAGGCAGACAAAAGTGGAGAAATGTCATTGGTGTAGAAATATTTTAAGATTTGTGTTAGCATAACACACAGGACAACAACTTTGTTAATATCAGCAGCAGCAACCACTGCATCAAACACTGGAAAAGCAAAAGAAAATGTCCAGAGACAACCTGCAGGCCAAGACACAGTGGGTGTATTTGACGATATGGTCCAGATGTAAGCCATTCTGTTAATGTAGAACTCTGACACAATGCCAAAAAAACAAGATCAAATTATCAATCACACTCTTCAACTGGCAGTTAATGAGGGTCTACTAGTGCAGAAAAATGTTACTGGGAATCAAATAAATGCAGAATAGTGAAACATTTTATACATTCTGCCTTATCCTCCCTCCCCCTCCTCATTTAAATGTGGTGGCAGTGCCACGTCTGTTTACCTGTTTAGTTTCAGGTAGATTTTTGGATGTGAGCAATAGTCTCCTGTTGTGTATTTCATTTTGTCATAGCCAGAAAGTGAAAAATATCTGATTACAGTGTAAAGTTATTACACTTTGCTGGTAATTGCAGTTTTTATTCTAAAAAATGCTGCAACTGCAATATTATCAAGTACTTGTATCAGTACTCAGTATGCATCAGTATCGACAAGTACTCAAATGAAAGTACTTGTACTTGTACTCGGTCAGGAAAAAATTGTATCGGGATCAAACATATGTCCTTGCTGTGAGGCAACAGTGCTAAACACTATGCCACCCATCTATCAACAATTCATTTTGTAAATAATCATAAACATATTTCTGGAATTGTGAGGTTATTACACACACTTCCACAATCACAGGCAACACCTGCCACTCTATTTGACACATCGACTCATGCGTCCCACCTTCAGTCGCCTGAAAGTAATCAGTAACATGAAGTCATGCACAACAGTGTTAAGTGGATGGTTTTCATTTTTCGACACAAGAAGTGAGATTCTGCTCTGCTCAGCTGGGGGCAGTATAGGCTTGGTTGCTAGATCAGGTCTAGGGTTGGTGGTTCGTGGTCTCTCCTCTTGGCCATATGTCAAAGTGTCTCTGGACAATTCCCAGCTGTCCAGGGTTGCTTCAGAAAGGGCATCCAGTGTAAAACCTGTGCCAAATAAATGTGCAGACCACGATCCACTGTGACAACCCCCTTATGGAATAAGTTCAAAGATGAAACCAAAGAAGTGATGTTCTGCTCCCTGACCAAACCAGGCTTTCAACGAGAAAACTAAGCCTGTCTACATCCTGTGTCTCAAGGAAAAGACAATGAAAGAGTCTGACATGACAAGAACTGGACTATAAAAAAATTTAAAAAATAAGTGGGTCTTTGTTCTGTTAGCAAAGACCATCCACTTCTTATAGCCCGCTGAACTAAGTGATTATTCCTGTTGTGGCTCTTTGTAGTGCCATGAACTAGGAAAAGGAGGCTTTTGTGTCAGTGTAGCATAGGCTAAGTGTTGAAACTAACATCAGTGGACAGGGTAGTTTTGACAACCTCGGGCTGATAAATATCTAGGAAATGTTGCATACACAAAAAGATTTTAAAAATATTAAATTCTTTCATCCTGTTTATAGTACAATGACCTCATAAAATTCCGTCTTTTGAGTGATTAAACTTATTATTCAATCCAAGAAGCTTATTCTCTTTGACCAGCCATTCTTTACGGCCAAAGAAATTCTAACCTCTCTTTTAGCTGACAGTTTGAATTATAATCAAGTGGCTGCTGTTAAGTTGTTTGTTTGTCCAGAGGTTATACTGCACACCCAGTACACAATGGATTTTAATAAAATGAAGATCAAACATGAATGAGGTTTACAAAGCCCACATTAATCAAACTACAGTTTTTGTAGATCTATTTGGAAGATTACTGTATGCATATTGAAATGTTTACATATAACCAAAGTGCATTCAACCACAATTGCCTACCATTTGCAGATACATGCATGCCTATCAAAATATATCATTTGCATCCCAGTTTCATCAGCATCAAACAGCAGAGAAGTAATGGGGTCTCTTTCACCAGTAACAGGGTAAAAGTGAGATCTTCCCAGAAAAATGCTGGAAATTGTTGATGTGATCCATGTGGCTATCTGTGTGAAAGAAGAGATCACTAGAAAATAAGGCCACTTCTTTTGGTATTTTGTATTTACTGCGTGAGGCAAACTGGCACAACATCTGTGATTAAGTTAAGAGAAATAGACTCCAAGTTTGCGTCACTGGAATGAGCCAATTGTTGGATCTCGTCTCTGTCATTTAGATAATTTATCTAGTTATCTTAACGCTACCTTACAGACTTTCTTCCTCCTTCTATAAACAGTAATTGCAGTGCTTGTGTGGACAGCTTTTTTGGTCCTGTGTAAGCAGAAGCATTACTCAGTGACCAAATAAAGGTACATCTGCAGGATTGTAGCTGGGTTCTCTGCTGCCACCTCCCATCTACTCATTTGCAACCTAGGCTTAGCACATTCATTGTAACTGTCAGTCTGGCATTAGGGCAAAATTACTTTCTTATAGTAATGCTGCAGCGGCCCAGTTGCAGCATTACATAAATGCACTTCTTTTGCCCATATAACAAATATGACTTCAAAACTGTGCCTAGAGGAGAGGATAATATGTGCAAATTATGTTAAAGATTAGAAACACGGGTGCACACACTTAAACACACACACACACACACACACACACACACACACATAATCACTAGGAGAATAGCAGGAGAGGCAAACCTGTTAAGTAGATTACAACAATAAACCAGCTACTTTTTGATAACTGTACAGCTTTAGGAGATAAAAATGCTGCTTTTGGAAGGTTTAACCAACAAAGTGGCAGGTCAGCATGTTGCTGTATAGCAGAAGCTCCTGGATCTGGATATTAAATTTGTAGCTTTTACTGAATGTGACCTGTGTCGCATGCACACGCGCACACATACACACACACACACACGATACTGAATAGAGCTATAAATTAAATGGACCGTATGAATACGCTGCTTGCACCTTTCTGCAGTCTGCACACACTGAACTGGGCTGGTGTGAACTGTACACTCAGCAATCTGCAAGTGATTTCTGATGCTAAATTCCCACACCAACCCCCACTGATGGTTAAAAGAAGTAAAAAAAAAAAAAAAAGTCAGTCGCAAGGGAATACTGAGATAAAGACTCTGAGCTGAGGAAACCTGACATGAAAAGATAATCACGACAGATGTGTTCAGCTATGAAGAAAAGGATAAGGAAAGAAAAATGAAAGATACAGCAAGAAAGAGGTTAAAAAGGACAGCACTGCATGAGATCCTGCAGGAAGAGGCTCAATATAAAAAAACAGCTAGAAGCCAGGAAACAGGTTTGTTTTTTTTGTGAAGCTCTGATCAAACAGCTATACTTCTGTCCAGCTAAGACTGAAAAACTGAGCTTGTGCTTTCTAAACAGTGAATAAGCCCAATGAATTAAGCATTTTTTTAAGCAAAAAATGTGTTTTAATACAAAATATAACTTTTATTGCAGAACTCTGTCATAAGGAATAGCTTTTTGGAGCAAATAAGGTGTCTTATATTAAGCTATATTGTGGCTGATGTCACCTTTAGTTATGCCAGAAAGGGCACACAAAAGAAATTAGTTGACAGAAAGAAGTAAAAGTTGCTGTGAAAAACATTCTCAAAAAATCTTTATTTACAAACAAAAATACTTAAATAATAATGTCATTTAAACGTATTGCTTTGGAAATTTAAAACCACCTTGCTACTTCTAGAGAATTTCAGAATCTTTTCTCTTCTTAAAACTTGTCTTTGCCCTCAGTCACTGTCAGATGAACGAGACACCAATAGTCCCATTGCCCCATTTTCACAAGGTTACTACTCTGAAACGGAAAACAAATGCGAAAAGCAGTGGATGAGCTGTTGTCTTTAGGCCATGGTGGGTGAACAGACGATAACAAGGACACACAGAGGTTGCTTGAACATTGAGTGACAAGTCTCTATCTCCATCAGGAAGGAATCCAAAGTATATTTTATTATGTCAGTCAACAACCTGAGTGAATGATGGACTGACTCACTGACTAAGTGGGGCATCTAAATGCAGGCGCTGAAAACACATGAAAACCAAATCATCATGTCTCCTCTGACTGAGGAAAACACAGAAAAAGTAACAAAAGTGTGCAAGATAAGGGCTTGGTATAGGGACGCTTTGTTTTCTAGAGTAACATATGTGCATATTACATGTATAGGGGATTGATGATTGACCTTATATGAGTGAGGGGATTGCCTTATATGAGTCCAAATGTGGTTACAAGTTGTTATCTATTTATGTCTTGTAACATGCAAGCATCATTCCTTTGCGGTGCCTCTCCAGATTCTATAACATTTTCCTACCTTTGATCACCAGCTGGGTGTAAATACCAAAAGCTGGCTTATGAGGGTTAGTGGCTCAATTCCTCCCAAGAGGATCAATAAAGTATTGTTGTTATTAATATCACAAAATATAACATTGTGGTACAGACGGAGTCCTGTATAGTGACAAAAGTGCCAGTGCATCAGTGATTTCACTGGTGTAAACAGATGCCGTGCAGGGCTCTGTGCACATGGAGTGCCATTCATAAACATCAAGTGATGTTTACAACAGTATTTATATACTAAGTCTGGTTAAATTAAACAAGATTAAAATTAAAACAGGTATTAAACACCAGAAGGTGTCTCTTATTAACACTAGTGCCCTCTATTGGTCTTAGCCAGCAACATGTAACACAGTCACAGTATAGCATCCATTGTCCCTGTCAATTAAACTAATACACACTCATAATGTCATCACAACATCACACAGTAATATCGCACATTGCAGACTTTCCTCATAAAGTGCAGCCCTAAACCAAGCATATTAATACATCTTCCAAATGTTCTGACTGGAATTATGCATTTGTTGGGAACCTAGGATCGCAGAAGAAGCATGGCTAAAATGGTGATAAATGATTCCTTCACATAATTACAAACATGCATGTGAACGGGCAATATCGAGGAACTGTTAAAGTCATGTTGATATTGTGTAAGTCTACCTGTGTTGTACTGCTATTGCAGGCTTATGCAATTTAAACTTATTGAGCTAGTGTAAACAATATTAGTATTAATCCTCTGGTATAAACTTGCGGACTCCTTCACCCACAGCACTTTCAGGCAAGTTGCACGACCTGTCTATCTATCTGAGTTGTTTCAAGATGTTACCATATGTCACACGGGTATTCTTGTTCCCCAATCCTGCCTTCCTGCCGACAGTCCTGTCTGAGATGCAAGTTGGTGAGTGCAAGATTATGGGGGAGGGGACAGGCAGCAGTCACATCTGTTTCCCGTTGGAGCTTTAATCATGTACTGTACATCCAGCAAACACAGGACCTCAGGCAGACAGGTCAGCTGTGTCTGTTTCAAGCCTGAGCAGTTTTGACAGCCTCTTTCAAAAATTCAACTGTCTCAGAAGACCTGCAGTTTCACATATGACCTCTGTTTTTTGTGTTGCAGGCACACCAAACCAGAGGTTTGGCAACACCATGGGCACTGTGGTGAGATGCTTCTCTGGAGCAGATCTGCACTACTGCCACTTGGTCATCTTCATTTATGTTTGACAAATTCTGCTGTCTGAATATTGCAGAACAGCTTGTCCTGGAGTCTCAATACAGCAAAGAAGGTTGACAAGGTAACCGCCCCTTCTGAGTCTACACATGTCTGCTCTTGTTGCCATACCCACTCATTTTTGTCTCTTTGTTTTCCAAGTAAGGTTCTCTAAATGCTTTGTTGTGGCCTGAAATATGCCATGCCACCATCTTAAGATGTCTCGATAGACAAATCTTCTCTGCAAGAATTTCCATATACTCTGTTTTTATTAGAAGAGAGCCACTTATTTTCATTATCTAAACTCATAACCAGGTGCTATGGCAACTATTTTAAGGCCTAATTACTAATTACCCCGACATCAAAGAGGGAGCAAAATGTAGCAAATGCAGATCCCTGGGAGTCATGACAGTACCTGCCTATGTGTATAAATATATCAACATATTTAAAATAAAAATAAGACTTATACATACATAATATTTATACACAGTAACAGTTTTTGGATATTTAACAAAAGAACAATAGATTTATTAGTATTGCTAATTTTTTCATGAAGAGAAAGTTTTGTCAGATAAAAACCTAGAGTTCTTTTTAATCCAGTAAATCTATCCCCAGATGTTGAGACACAAACTGACAGTATCTGTGCCCTGTTGTCTGTGAAATAAGAAATGTGTTTTTGAACTGTCTGTCGCTCATCTTCTCAATTGCATCATATGTAATGATAGAGTTAAGGCAAACTCTATAATATGCAATAACAGGAAACAGCACATACTGTATACACCGCATCATCAATTTGCTGCTATAATTAACAGAGTCGACTTTAAATGCCAAAATCATTAATCTTGTTTACATGATGTCATTTTTCTTTCTTGAATTGAACATTAACTGTGTTAATGAACTAGAGGGAAGACCAAACAACACCCAATGTAATGTACCAATGCTAATGTAACAGGTTTTCTATAAAACATTACTCAATTACAAAAATTATGAAAATGAGAAAAAGTGAAGAAAAAAGTGGTCCTTGCTAATGGGACTATAGATGGTAATTAGTTGACTAACTCAGCAGTGTGCCACCTGCTAGCGCCATGTGAATAATGGCTGGGATTGTCTGCAGAATGTGAACTATACAATGTGCAGTGGAGAGGATCTACTGAGAGTTTTACAAAAAATGTGCATGCCAGGAGGACCCTAGCACAGACAGCTTAGAATACCCAACTTTTCATTCAGCTGGAGTACTGCTGGTCTCACTGGTCTTCCTCAGTGTCTATCAATCCCTACCTCCTTCGTCCTATACTGTTCCCTCTGGCAGTCTGGCACCACTTACTTAGAGCCAAACAGAGACTCGCCTGCTGGCACACAACAATTTTTTTATTTCAGGACAGTTTCCTGCCCCCTCCACTTTCTCTTCCTCCCACTCACTCACTCACTCACTCACTCACTCACTCACTCACTCACTCACTCACTCACTCACTCACTCACTCACTCACTCACTCACTCACTCACTCCAAAGGCCTACACAGTGTCTTAACCAGTGTTTATCAGTGATTCTTCAAAGTACTTTCTCATACACTTCCTGATCTACATATCACTTTTGTAAGGGTAGAAGTAGTGACAGGATCACATGGAATAAATGGATTCTTAGATCTCTTTCTGCTCTGATATTTTTTTAACCTACTGTCCACCTTGCACCTCACCCATCATAAAACTATCTTGTCAAATTGTCTCTTGCACACTGATTAAAAATACAACAAAGAGGTAAGGTGCTTGGCTTTTCAAAAACCCTATGACAAGAAATCCAAGGCTATTATCATCCCCCCTTCCTTGTTGATAAAAACTAAGACAGTCAATTAAAACTAATGTAAAACAGTTTGCCACTTAAACAAATTATTTGTCAGAGTACACTGGCTTGTGTAGCCTCAGTGGCCTGGGTGTGTGGACAATCTGGGGGTTCAGTGTCTTGTCCAAGGACACTTGACACAAGGACACACAACATGTAGCCAGGAGGAGCTGGGTTGCACACTTTCGACTCTGGAGTTGAAAGGGCGACCATTTAAATAGTTGCACCACTGCCACCCCCTAAACTAATAATACCATTGCAAAAAATGCATGAATATGATATTCAGTCCTGTGCAATATCTATTATTGTTATATAGTATATTTTTGAATAGACAACATATTACAAAACCCTTAAAACCTCACTATGTGACTTGCTGTTTGATGGCAGAAAATACAAGACAATGGCCTTGTTACCCTCAAAGGGAATGTTTTTTTGTTTCATTAGGGATGCATCCATTACTCAGCAGCAACCTAACTGATCCATGTCTTTGAGTACAGTAATAGCAAATTGATTGATTTATCCTCAAGAGTGAAAGTAGTGGGAATTGTCCAGCCAAAAAAACAAAACAAAACAGCAGAATCATCAGCTTTGAGCTGATGGATGAGACCGGAATAGCAATAAGTAAAAAAAGGGTGGAACAAAGGTGAGGTGTGTCAAAAACAGTTGATGAGGAATGGGAGGTTAAAGTGCATTTGACTTTCTTATATTACAAATAGTATGTACATCAGAAGACTCTCAACTACTGTAGTCAATGCACTTAACTGTAAACTAGATTGCATCATGACTTAAGCTTGGTAATCAGACGCTGAGCTGGTTGCCACAGCTTAAAGCCTACAGACGACTACCAGTATGTTTCTATCATAGTTCAGCACTGTCATGTGGTCCCTGTAAACACAGAAGTAGTTTCAGAGTAAAAAGAAAGAAAACATTTGGTTTACATGTAGAAGAGCAATGTGTACAGTGACCAATATTTCTTCCATTTTATACACAAATGTGAAGAGAGAAAAAACTGTTAAGATGTCAAAAAACCTTTTGACCTAACCTATTGATTCAAAGGGCATTTGAGTAATGTGATCCATGGGCAGGTGTCTCCAAAAGGCTTTCTCTATTGATCACACTTCATTAGTGATAGTCCTCAGTACCACCAGTGGACAGCTGAGATGGATCCAGTAGGTCAATAGAATGATCATGGTAATTACATAAGAGTCTGGGTTACACAAAGATAGACGGGTGGTGGTGGATGGCTTGTCACAGACTTGACAAGCAGACTTCACTTGATGGGTTAATGGCAACTGAAATAGAAGCATAACACAGCTTCTGCATATCTTAATTAACTAGTTTGACAGCTTAACATTAACAAAAACAACAGAAAAAGCACCAGGAAGTCTTAGTTTTATTATGTTTAACAATAATAAAACTAAAACTGAAATACTGAATTATCATATAGATTACTAAATTTGCACTTTGCAAAACATGACCTCTCCTTCTCCTGTTAGTGTGAACAGTCAGATGTTTATTATTACCGAAGGATGTGAATCTGCGAAACCTTTCCCCCATCAAAATAGATGAATTCGGATATATGGGATTATATGGGATTTGGGATTTGTTGATGAAAAAATTTAATTAAATTAAAAAATGAAAAACACAAATAGCCATGGTATTTATGGGGAGGTCACCTGGCACACAAGATGCGCTTGAGAAGACTGGCTGCCAGAGAAGGCAATATTTAAATTATGATATCATATCTAGTGGAGCAGCATCTATCAGTATTCACTAAATTTGAGGTCACATTGTTTGAAATGAACATTTGCTGCCAACTACAATTAATGTGTCTAGCATTGGGAAAATTAATACTATAGAGCTGCAACCAAGGAAGATAATGTGACTAATTAACAAGCTAAGATCAACTACTTTCCCTCCAATGTCAACTTTCTGCAACATGAGTATTTTTACTTTAGCACTTTAGATCATTTAAGGTTACCTTTCATATAGAACAGGTCTGTACCTTGTTCTTTTATGAAAGAATTATTGAACAAGGTATTTATCTTATTTACACGTCGACATGTAATTTCTGTATCCACATGGTTGCACGTTAACAGTTTTCCTCCGCTTTCTGTATCTATAAAAAATATGTCGGTGGCGAAGTATGAAGAGACTCCGCCAAGTGAGGTTTTAGTTAGCTAGTTCAACTAGTGATGAAGAAAGCTAGCATAAATCAACAGCCTTATCTAAATAACACCATAATTTACATAAAAATAAAATATGATATTTCTTTTTAAGCATTTGGATAGAAGCTGACATTTGGTTTTAGCAAAAAAACAGTAGTGAAAAGAAGGGACGTGTTGAGCTGCCATACTTCAGTGTGTTTGGGCAAACAATTGGGCAGCTGGAAAAGGGAGATATAGCACAGTGCAGCTCCGCAGGCTCTGAGGGGGGTAAATGAGCACAAACCTGTGTGTCTACTGATAGAACTTTTATTGCTCTGGCAGATGCTGTTTTGTGGCTTTGTGATTGTCTACAGCACTTGACCGTTATGTTCAGTTTCATCCCAAGGACTTTGTTGTTACCTGGGCCTCAGGTTTTGTCTGCCTGTCCCTCTTTCGCTCCTTCTTTCTTGTTCTTATTTTCTCTCATGTGTAGTCTCTTATGTTCTCCACCAACCCCCTGAGCGTCAGTTTCGAGTCTTGAACAGGAAGATTTAAGTCTGCCTGAGTCTGAGCTTTCCCTGCTGACTGAAGTCAGACACAGATGTCTTGAAGTGTTCAAAATAGAACAACTTAGAGGCTGCGACATAAATCACCCATCAAGACATTATCTACACATGGTTCCTTAGGGATGCAGCAAGATATATTATGTACTCAGTATTTTTCTTCTTTAATTGTGTCGATGAGTTTAGATTTCTCTTTCTGTCGAAATATATGTGTGTCTTTAATTGAACACAAGGCTATTCAAAATCTAATTCTAACTCATTGTATTTCACACACGTTTAGTGTTTTACTATTATGTGGAGCCGATATGGTTCAGAAGCTGTAGGCAACCTATTAATATTAATTGAGGGTCATTTTTCTCTCCTGCTGTTCTTTAATATCAACTGAGCTAAAAGACGTCAGCACAACCTTCTGCATTAATAATTAGCAAAAGTCATTCCAAAGAGAAAGAAGAGGCAGGGACAAAATCTGTGAAACTGTTGGGGGTTGGAGAAAGAGGGAGATACTAGTTTCAGCAGTAATCACTGAAAATTGGTTATATGGCACCATGTCCGATTACTACTGGGACCAGTAATCCTGATTTGATAACAACTCTGCTCTCTGACATGGACAGAGTTGTTACCTCATTGTGAAAATGGTGTGAAATCAGTTGTGACATAGTAGAAGACAGCCAAGTCCATTCAACCATCAGAAGATGACATAGTGTTATATTGCTGACTTCAACCATCTCATCTCAAGCTGCTTTCACACATGCACAGGAATCATAAACATCTCTCTGCATTACCCGTGTGAGCTGCATGTGAGAGCGCAAACGTCCGAGTCAGTCTGACTGTTATATGTTCCATCAATATCTGAGCACTGACACAATAATTGAGCACCAATGGACATCCTGATGCCGTATGTGTCTGAGACTACTTTTTCTGATTGTCTTTAACAGCTAGGAATGAGCTAAGGAGACATGCTGGGGGTAAGCAACTCTCCACAATGTTAATCACAGTTTTACTGCTTCCAAGTTCTGGGGTTTGGAGACAAGGGACACTGCGAGCGTTGAACATACCTTTTTATAATTTTTTTCTAGCACACTTCTTTTTCCAAACCATTAGTGCTCTCTTCTGAGATATTCAATGCAGGTTCACAACTGTTCTAATACAGTAGAGCCCATAGTAGCAGCATCTGCCATGAGCACAACAAACTACAGCGAAAGTAGATACATCAGCACATTAGAGGTAACACACAATGTGGGTTGTGTTGCAGCCCACTGCTGTCCTACATGGTTTTAGGGGATATGGGGGAAACACACTCACCTCAAAGAACACAGGCGGTAAGAGTGAGACAGAGAGACATATTTACTAAGCATTTTATTACCTTGTTTCACACATATTCTCTGCATATTCATCAAACTGTTACACTGGTCTGGAGAACCTGTAATCTAATGAGTGAATTGACTTTATTGCTTAATTATAATAATAATCATATTAATAAATGAACTTTTGTAGTTCACTGTGCACTTCTAAGCCAATTTCACATATAAATGCAATGTCAGGGGATCATGTTTGATTCAAGTATCAAAAAACATTTTAATAGCAACAGTGTTATGGCTGCTCTCCGCTCAAGAGACAAGATAAAAAGAGAACCACACAATCATAAACATAAATACTTTTGACTTTAGTCAATAACGCTGGACGTTAATAACCAGCTCATGTCTCTCTACCAAGGATAATTTTACAAGTGACAGCAAAGAGAATCTGCAGTTGACAAAAGCAAAATGTACCACTTACCTTGTAATAATTTAGAAGCATCTACTAATTGATGCACTAAAGAGTAGATATTCAGTGATATATGGCAATTGGGCTCATTATGAGACATTTACAAATTCCTATTAGACTGCAATTACTGTGGTATTCCCAAGAGATATCAGCTTCATCAATGCGGAGCTATCATCACTCACCACCTGCTCTGGCATGAGCATCTGCGTGATAGTAGCTCTGTCTGGATTAGCTCCCTCTCTCACAGCAGGTATCCACTGGTTGCTGTGTAACATTTTATATTAAGATGCTTTTTTCTATTGTGCACTTTGTTATGTTATGGTTTCTTTTTTTATTTTTGTATTAGATTAATTATATCTATGATTTTGTCTACAAGAAACAGTAACGCTCAACAATTTCTAAGTTGAAATTGTCTCGTCTGTAAGGTTTTTTGTTATTTTCGAAAAAATAATTAGACTCAAATACTATTACATTGCTATAGTGTTTAAAATAGCAACAAAATGGAAGCTTTTACCCTAAAACAAATAGAAAGCCAGCCAGCGCTGCAGCTGTGTTGTATCTGTGTGGGCAAGAGTCAACATACATAAACTCTTGCCAACAAACTCTGATAAAGACACTGCACACTAGCTGCCAGCTGTTAGTCACTAACTGGACCGCAAGAAAAGATTTGCTTCTTTTCTACATTGTATGCTTCATACAGCAGCTCAAAAATAGTTATCATTTTTGTAAATGTCCTGGTGTCAGCAAAATACACATTACCAACCGAGTGTATTACCTACAGAATAACTGGACAATGCTGATATCTAGCAATATAAATAGATTTTCTGGCCTTTCTTAGATAGACATGATAAAAATGTACAGTAACCTATGACAACCAAAGCTACTCTACCAGTTAAACTGAAGCAGAGTATTGGTTTTCATTAGAGCTGTATTTTATAAATCACTATACTGGACAGCAGATGTAAAGGTCAGATTCTAGGTAATAACTGTCTGTAATGATTCGACAGACATAGAAAAATATACGTTCCCACGAAATATCCCAGAGCAATAGATTTGTTTTCTCTTCTTTCTCATGAAGTAAGTGTCAAGGAATTGACCCAGGCTTCAGCAAAAAAACACCAAGTTTTAGCTTTTTATAAGAGCATCGGTAAATGTTTCAGAAACTGTACACCACCAACATAGGTACACTGTGTGGGACCCTGCATCAGACTTGTACATCTTAAATGTACTCTCACTGGCTGTTGGCCTTTGAGTCATTTGCAGTATACACATAGTCCTAAAATGGGAGAGAGGGATCTGGACTAATGGAGCCTCACAGCTTAAGGATAAAATTTTGACTTTATAATTATATTACATTATATTATAATAACAGCTGCATTCAACTAAGTGCCATTCAAGTGCCATTTCCCAAAATCAAACTTCAGTGATGCTTTTATAACAGAGGTCATATTATAAATCTGTTATATTGAACTACATCAATACTGACCTTGTAACCTTGTATTGCAAACATGCGCCGCTGATCCTGGTCAGCGAAGCATGTCACCAGAGCAGCAGAGCAAGGCATCAGCTGGCCATGCAGAGGACATTAAACTATTAACATGTATAACTCACCACGTGGAAGTCCTCAGCGCTGCACTCCATGCCTCGAAAGTAGCAGGAAAGCAGCATGTCCTTGATGTCGTGGCCCGTTCGGTCGTAGAATTCACGCATGTTGAAGGGGCGGGGTTTATAGCTGTCAAAGTCTGCCCTCTCCTTCAAGATCTGCATGACACTTTCTTCCACCAGGTGCGGGTCTCGAATCTCGTACCTGGACAGAAAAGTTCTGGAGGTTAAAATGGTCATGGGAAAGCACATTCATACAACATATACATTTGCTAAAAAATCAACCTTGTCTAGTCTTTTGATCTATTTCATTAACCCAACATAACAGCATTGTAATTATATGATTACAAATACTGTACTGTCTTTTGTAATAGTGGGTTTTGAAGAATGAAGATACAAACTAAAAATGACATCCACGCTTTTACGCTGCATGAATGATGAAAGAATAAATACTCATATAAACAGTAAAAAACAGAGTAGACATCAAAAAATGAGAAGAAATTTTAACCGTTAGCAACTTCCAAACAAATTTTGTTTCAAAATAATAATCTTCATATACAAAATGTTAAATTACACACAAAAGAGTAAAAAATAAATGTGTGTTCAAAGAATTCTCATAGACAGTAGGGCAAGACACAACCTCAGCTGCAGCTCAATTCCATTTAAAATGTGGAATTAAAGAATTTGGCAGGCAGACACATTTTTTGGCAGGACAATAGGGATTAACATGTAAAAAATTAATAGAGAAGCAAGAAAGAATTGCATATTCACCCTCTAACTGAACCACAAATACGTACTGTACATGCAGCTCTTCCAGACCTGCAGTTAGCAACCTCTCACAATATTGTCCACACGTTGTGTGAAACTGGCAGCCTCGCTGTGGAGTGCCAGATACTATGGACAAAATGCTGAGTGGGACAAAATAGCTCATTATTTAAAGAATGGGAGTATTTCTTTTTCCCACAATTGCGTTAATCATTCTGCCAGATAATTAGGATTAACTGTGGTGGGAGAGCATTTTCACACAGTAAGCATAACAATGTTCATAATAAACACTCTTGAAAAGAATGTGTAGACTATTTAGCATTCAAATCAAAGCAAAACACTTCACGTTGTCTGCAGCAATTTTTTTTTCAAGTGCAAAATATAATCAGGTGTATAATGGAAGGCATACACACATTCTCTTGATGTTCTCTTGTTCTGATGCTATTTTATCCACATAATCACAGTAAACTATGGTGAAAGTATGATTAATTTGTGCTGTCAACACACTAAACTAAAATTCAACTTCAACAGCAATATAACAATTTATGACATGCCTGTGCTTGAAAAGTACCAATCTCTAGCACCTGCTCACAGTCATTTACAGATATAAATTAACCTCAATTAACTAGTATTGCCCTGCTCAGAGAAAAAACGGCCTATCAATGACCCCTGCTGAGAGATGGGCCATCAGTGGTACAAGCATCCAAATTATGGAGTGCTAAGATTAAGCACTACTGACAGACACTTACAAGAATAATAGATTAATATACACAGAGTCTGTCAGTGTGAATAGCACTGTAACGGACTGCATAATGGTTTTCTGAATTAACCTAGAAACAAGATAGTGTTTTCTGTTATTTTTTACAAATTAAAGTGCTGCGCAGTGGTAAGGTTTTTCATATAAACTCCTGAATTTGTGTGAAATGTGAGAGAGCACCAGGCGTCTTATATGTATCGTGTTATTGTTATAATTCTGGACAGCTCAATTTACAATTACAAACATGAAAAATTCTCTCTCAAAGCTGGAGAAACCATAATTGGAAAATCATGAGACACAGACAGAGACAAAGATATACCATTCTCCTCTGATAATAAATCTGTGAATGACAAATTGGAAGCTGACAGCAGTGTTAGTTCTCATGGATATGGGTGCTAAATCAAACTGTAATTGGTAGTAAATCTTAATGGACTTTTTTAATTCCACAAGGTCAAATTCTGCCTGTGCTTATGAACAAGATGTTGTCCCTTGATGATGAGAATAAAGGAAGCTGATCCATCAATAAAAAATGAAATATCACATTATTTCTTTTGTGAGCACTGCCTTAAAATTGAATTGAAGATATGTTTTCAACTCATGTCCCAAACAAATTACAAGGAATGTAATATGTTCCACGCAGCTACGGTGTTGTTTACATGCCACAAACAGAGTGGAATAAAATATTCACCATGTGAGACAGTATGTGCCGTAATTTGAAATGAGGACTGTTTCTCTCTACTGTGCTCATAACACTGAAGAGAGATGGGAATGTGTCATGCTATGTGTTGGATGGAGTTAATGGTGCTGTGACAGAGAAATCTGGGACTACTGTTGTGACTGAGAGCTGAACTGAATTCCACACAATATTGCCGTCAAATTGAACACTGCTACACGAGGCACCAAGAGCAGGACGACTCGCAGAATATGATATATTTCACCAGTTAATCGCTATGACAATAATTTGAAACAGGCACAGATTCAACAGAAAGCAACACGCCTTTTGAATAGCAACATTAGTGAGCGATATTAATATCATGTAGTGTAAAACATGCCACCCTCTAAACTACTCCAAAAATTCAAAGCAAATACTTTCTTTCAGCCCAGGCTGATGATGGTGCTAGAACTTTCATTTGCAGTGGAAGCGGCTGCCGCCTTCTTATTTTTATTTACAGTGTCTTTAATGAAACATGTAAAGATAACTAGCAGAAGCAGCAGTGATATGACACAACAGAGTAAAGAAAATGCACTGTTGGTCACAGATTAAATAGATGAATAATCCAAGAAATATTATTCATCAGTTGCTACTTTGTCTTTGAAACATCTGGCTGCTGTTTCATTTTCAAGGCAAGTTAGGGTTATGTGGGCTTAATGCTTGCCAGCAGTTGTGTGTGGAGGTGTGAACAGATGATGCACAATGAGTGATGTGACTGGTATTAATTACATAATTTTTAAAGATGTTCATTATCACAAGATATGTGTGGGCTTTGGACAGTGACAGCAGCTCTGAATAAAGATCCACAACACATGCAAACAGACTATTCTGTATAACAAATTATAATACCATACATTTCTTATTCATTGTTTTTTTTTTTTACCTTAACAAATATTATTTCACATATTCAAATTTTGAAGACTAGCACTGGATTTTTTCTTCACAGTATTGCTCCAGTGGATTGTAGCGGTACCTTTCCCAGTATGTTAGAAAGAAATAACATGTTTATGTTGTAGACGGAAGTTGTAGCAGAAAAATGTGAATAAAAGAATCACAACTTCATCACTTTATCACAATTCAAGCTATTTAGAAAATTGTGGTATTTTTAGATTCCACAGCGTCAGTCTGTTTCTATATTGTTACTAAACTGTATATTTAAGGCACTAAAATTTCACCAACTTGAATTTTAATCAGCTAAATGCACCAGTATATACAACAGTAATCACACTTAGCACAGCTAATACACCATTTACCCTTGATGGGAGTGGTAATGTCAAGGACCCTGAAAATCACAGGTCAAACTACACATAGGCCAGTTGCTGATTGGAAAAGCTGGATGTTTGATGAAAAGAATCACAGCTCAAAACTACTTCATTACTGTCACCCACAGGGGGACTACATCAGTACATTGTCATGCTTTATTCTAATAAGAAGATACAGCCTGTTGTGGTGTATACTAAACTTAATTGAATTGTACCCTGAGTCAGTGTCTTATAAGCAACACAAAGCTGCCAGGAGAGCACTTAAGACGCTGTGCTTGGTTCCCCCAAGTCAGGAGGCTTTAGTTGACGCGCATACAATCACAATAATATGGTTAGATTTTTAATATTGCCCTGCCACTGCTCCCTAAAGCAATCACAACAAACTCACTACGTAAGGGCGGGGGCGACTAAATTGGATTATGGGCCACAAGCACTTTAATTTTCTTGTGGGGACTAAAACGAATGAAGAAGCATCTGCATCACTTTGCCACCCCAAGAGAATGAGCAGATATGAGCAACCACAGACTGAACACACACTGAACTTTGATAGTGAGATTGTAGTCTCAAAGTTGTATGCCCTGAGGTCACACCCTCAGTTTAAAAAGAAAAAAGAAAAAAAAAAATCCTCTGTAGCAATTAGTATTTCTATTATATTAAATACTTTAGGCTGTGTCACACAACAATGAACACATCTTGATATAATCTCAGGTAATTATCTAATTAACACTAACTGAACTCAAACACTAATGAGTGTCCTTGGAAATAATTTCTGAATCAGCATAAGGAGTTGGAATCATTCCTGGTAGCAGAGTTTTGACAAGTCTTAATCAAGGCGTATGTGTAAGACGCACTTATTGTGCCATTTTGGTTAAGATCATAGAAATGCAAACGAGGAAAGGTGGGAGGTGAAGTGAACTCAAAGAAGCCTCTATTATACAAAGGAGAAATCACACAAGCACATCAATGAAGCGAAATCCAGTAATGAAATTTAACACCTCTCCATGATGGCTCACATTTGATATGTTAAAAATCTAAACACCTAAACACTAAATTGCCTACTTATGTATCTCCAGTGGTAATATTCTCTCTAGCAAATAATCACAATATAAATGCAAATGAACTCACATTTGAAAAACTGGCTTTGGAGGCAAGTTTCCGCATAATGATCTGGCCTCCACATGTCCTCTCATAAGCACTTTTTACACCAGTCAAATCCTGATAAGGTCCTGTGATCTTGCTGAGACTGATAACACAGTCAGTTATCAGGCATTACACTTTGTGGCACTTCACACACAGTTTATGAGAATTTAGAGCATGTTTGCAAGCTCAGGAAACATGTTAAGTCTCGAGAACGGTGTAAGCAGAAGATTCGCTTCTCTGACTTTCATGAGCTGACCCAACACTTTTTGCCAGCAAAGCACATTACCAACACCTATTCCAAAATGACCTTTCATTTGTTAATTATCATATAATTGCCTTTTGCGACATAATAAAAATGAAATTTAGCAATTTATTCATAATGTTCTGCACTATCGAGTGTGACTCCAACCTGCACAAACACAATAAGAAGGTAATTGATGTTTTTTTTTTTTTTTTTAACAAAAACTGCTGGAGTGGAGCAAGTTAAAGTGAAGTTATTAGTAGCTCTGATATAAACCTCACAGCATCTAAAACAGCCTGGCATCACCTCAAGAATGAATATTACCTGGTGCTTCCTCCAGACAGTGATAGACTGGTAGCAACAGATTTCTGATATAAAAACAACATGTGGCTTTATAATAAGAAATTTAACACTGAAATTGTTTCTATCCAATCAACACTTGATATTATTTACAAGTTTAAGTTATGTGGTTCCCAATTGTTTTGTTTGTCCTGCTAAGAACTGATCACACCCTACTTTTCCACCCTGAGAGAATGTGAGAGACTAATACATGTTAGTAAAACTGCTCGTCATCTTCTAAAACAACTTCACTTACTGTGTTGATCACTGAGAGAGCTTAAAGCAAGGGATGTCTCCCCCAAGGCCAAATGAGACGAGCAGGCAAGAAGCAGTATGTGAAAGATGAGAGAGTGTTAATCAGCAGGACAACTCTGTAGCTTAACAAACAGCACTAATTACACAGGGATAAAGACTTGTTCATCACACAGCTTACGAGACACAAGTTAATTGCCTCTGCTTGTAGTTCCCTCCCTCCATCTAAAGTCAACTGGTTCCAATGTCACTTGAAGTGCCACAGCTTTCATTTTTCAGCTGAATCTGGCTGAACTTACACTAATAAATCAAAATAAGATGCCTATGTTGATATTTTAATGGTCTGACATTACAGCTGGAGAAACAAATCCACGTAAGATGTAGGCACACTGCTTGAAATACATATTCCATACAAAGCACTAGAAATGCAGCCCCAAGAAAAGGAATGCATTGCATTCCTGTTATCGCCTGTAATAAGGATGCACATATGTAGAGGTCACAGAGCAACGACATTCAGCATAAAAATCGGGAAATTGGATTTATGTCATTCTAGCATATACCACATAGGTACTCTCCAACTGTGCCTTGGGTTGCAGAGCCATGTGGATCAATACACTAAAAATAGACTGAGTAACGTGTTCAAGATGGTATTCAGATATGCTTGTATGTAGCAGCCTTTTGATTTTTGCAAGTGCAGTACGCCCAGTCTATGTCTGCATGTGTGTGAATTTTACAAAAAGATTACAATCATCTGTATTGTACTAGTGAACGTCTTTAGAAAAAGCTGGCTGAGAAAAAAAAAGTAAAGAAATTTAAAGTCCAAAGTTTCAGCAGTTACCGGTGAGCTTGTTATAGCTGCAGAAAGACTAAATGATCAAAGCACAGCAGGAAGCAACAAGTGTAAAGGGAGGGGACAGCAGCTGTGAATCACACATATGTCTCCCGACACTTTGTCAGCGTGGGATCGAAAAATCTACTTACCTATTACGGAGATATTCATATCACATGAACTGTAAAAAGATGAGCCAAGGAGTTGCACCAGGAGCATTTTCTCCTTCATCCTTTTTATATTTACTATTTAGAAATAACTCATTTATTATCTGTTACCTGGGGGATCCAGATGATCCATGACAGTGTTCCTTTTCATTTCTTTAATCTAATATGGTATCAACATATTTTAACAGACTGATGCCATGGATCTATTTCATGTTGTTGCATAGGGTTTCATGGATTTCAGCTAACATGATCTGTCACTACATTATTAAATAACCAGCTCTAATGCTGAGAAAACATCTTTTATCTGTAATATTTGTTTTGATCCCTCCATCAACTCAGTCCGAAGTCAGTCTGAGGTGACAGAGACCTATGAAATGTTCTGCTGCCTTTGTTTTCCCATGTTTACAGCATGTACCTCTCCCAGAGGCCTTCCAGTGACAACCAGTGAGACGTGTAGAAGCATTGCTTTGCAATTCCATGTGATATATGATTTTGCCTGAAGCGTTTTGGACATTAGAGCAAAACTAATATTGCACCTCCACTAAAACTATATGAATTTCACAAAAGTTCACAGGCACCTTATAGATTTATACTGCTAGGCCTTACAAGCAGCATCAGCACTGCTTCCCTTTACAGACTCCCTTTGCAGGGGATTTAGAAACTTAATGGTGCAAAAAGAATAACTTGTTTCCATCTTGAAAACTCCAGTACCACATCTGAATTAAAATGACACTTCATCAGCCAAATGACTCAGTCTTAGCAGATATTTCATATTGTGCAGTGGACACAATCAACTCATGAATCAACAACTACTTAATTCTCACATCAATCTACCATCTATCAGAAAAAAGAAGGTCCTGTGCTGAATATTAGTTTGTTTTAACCTACATGAAGAAGCTTGCAGTTATATATATATATAAACAAGAAATCAAATAAATCTCTGCTGTAAAAGCACTTGTCATTGGTAGCCTTGCTTCTGACCTCACAGACTTGCTGTATGCTACAGGCTGACATAAACGTACAGGTGAAGTGCATGAGATCCAAACATACCTGCCGTTGAGCAAAGCAAGTAGCTCCCCAGCGTGGTACAAGTCATTGCGCGTCACCCGGCTGAAGCGGAAGGAGTTGAGGTTGCAGAAGGTGACTGCAGGGAACGTTATCAAATGAGTCGCCACCTCGTCCAGCTTGGTGATGTGGGGGTACTGGAAGTAGAACTGCACCCGGTCCACGCACACCATCACCAGCACAGATACGGAGCCCAGAAAGAACAAAATCCACAGGCTGCGCTTGATGTACATCCGCTCATAAGTGAACATGTGCGAAATGCCATGCAGCGTGGACCTGCTGGCGAAAACTTCAATAGGAGCCGGTGTCTTGTAGTCTATGTCCTCCGAGTCTGGTTTGAGATCCATTGTGTTTTCTGGGTGAGTTCTAATGAATGAAGGTTAAGGGATTGCCAAAAGAGCAACTGGCTTTATAGATAAGTAGATGCTTTATTAACGGGAGGGAGGTTAGTGTCTGCGAGTTCACGCCCTTCTACGCATGTGTTTTTCATGCACTTTGTGAGAGATGTTGCGTCGATGACACCCGGCAAGTATCCACACATTCACAGCATTTTAGCCCAAATATCTTCAGAATACACTGAGGCAGACAGAGAAGACACTTGGAGAAAGTCCAGCTAGGCAGAGCATGTGTTGTACTGCACCTCAGCTGTGTTCACAGCTCCATAATAAATAGCCCAGCGTGGAGCGCGCATGGATAGATGCCAACGCTGCCCTATCCTCGCACACTTCTGTAATATTACCGAGTTGATATTTGACATCCACGCTCGTTACAAAAAGCGGAAACAGTGGACAGGTTTGAAAAAAAAACTGTTCACGGTTTAAAAGGGAGAAACAAGCAGACAAAGCCGAGAAACGACGAGGGAAAAACAAGCAATTCTGTATTAGAAAATCAAAGCGGCGGTGTATTCTCTTTCTGTGTAAGATAGTGAGCAGACTGGCTACATGGCTTTCTCCGCACCTCATACAATCCCAACACGTGCTGAATGACAAATATCCGCTGATACCTCGCTTGTTGTCGTCTTAAAAGCAGTCGCCGGGTGTCCTAGGTTTTCCACAACCAGGGTAAACAGCTGCATCACAGAGGAGCTTGCTCTGTCATATAGCTGCCTCGGTGCGCCTCTGCTCCATTCCCTCCTCCGAGCTGCCTCCACAACAATGCAGGGATAATTACTCCGGGTTATTTAGCTTCTCGCTGTTTTTTCCTTGAATGAGTGTGTGCAGGAAAGAAAACGTGCACCTGCAAAAATAAAAAAGGAAAAAAAGAAAAGAAAAAAGGACAATTTCCACCTGAAATATTCAGCGTTGTGATTTCAAGGGAAGCCACCTCAGAGGCGGTTGCGGTTTGCCCTGATCAATTAAATTCGCCCCAAACGGGAGAGAGCAAGGATAGGACAGCATGTGTTTTACACTGAGTGACGAAGTCCAGCGTCGATGACACTACAGCAGTAAGCTACATATGCTTTACCCTTTACCCAGAAGCGAGGAAGAGTAGAGAGACATACAGCGTGACTCAAAAATGAGTCATTACCCTAACCTCTGCTGTTTACTCACACCGTTGTTTTCTGGCACTCATAAATAAAAAATCCAGCAAGCATCAAGTTTTATGTTATATTTTGTAAAGTAAAAAAAGTTAACAGTTTCTATGAGATGTTATGTTATGAGTTAATTTATCTGGCTTTTGACTTTAAATCCTTAGTAGGTTAATCTGTGATGGCCCTGGAGAGCAAAGTAAAATGTATTTTTATCACAACACAAATGAAAAAAGAGAATAAGTGGCATTGTTTGAAACTTAGAAGCTACAGGGCTTTTAGTTTAAACCAGACCAAAGCCACAGAGAGAAGCAGCCAGGGGTCAAAGACGGTCAAGGTATGTCTGAGCTGTACATGGTTCCAAGAGTTAGTGGTCTCTGAGTTTTCTCAATAGAAAAAAAATTGATTTAGCTTTAAAATACCTTTTAGGACTTGGACAGTCCTGCAGACGAATTCAAAGCTGTTGTAAACCAGATATTTATTTTACAGAATTAACAATATCTTTTCTCAGTTGTTACTACAGTTCGGACACTTTAGCATAACATCCAGAAGTCTTGTCACTCCAACCATTTTACAACAAAACCAAATCAGCTCTGCAAAAAAAAAAAAAAAAAAAAAAATCTG
>OMLM01003210.1:125715-138809 GCA_900302695.1 Helostoma temminkii | reverse complement strand
ACATTTACTTTGAGAGTATATTAATACACACCTGGATGTATTTATGTATGTATATGTGCAATGCCTATATAATCACTGCATGAATGTTGTGTGCATCTGTAAGTATGGTAATAATCATACAGATAAGGCTTTTTCTATTCACTTATTTTCTATTGCAGATATGTTTAACAAAATGTTCTCTACTAAATCTATCTTATCTGTTCTAACATGTCTTTAGTTTCAGTCTTCTCTAACTTCTTTAAGCTGTAGACCAGAACTATCCTTTTATCTAATCAAATTATCTAATAATACTACTACTACTAGTGATAATAATAATAATAGTAATTAATGAACATGAATAGAAAGCATTTTGTATCCTCTGCTGTTAGCTCTGTTGGCTATCACTGCAATATCAGTTTCATCTTCTCCTAAGCAGCATCATATTTACAGATGGTTATCCAGACTTTGCAGTTCCTCTTATCTGGATCCTGTAGGACCTGTATATTTATAACGGTACTTGTAAGGTAAGGCTTCCAAGTAATTCACATTTTATCTTGAGCATTTTATCTGTGTGCTTCAGAAGTGAGACGGTGCTGTTGGGTGCATCATTACAGCAATATACATCCTCTGAATATCATTATTTGCATGGCTGAGGCATGCAGTAACACTGGTTGTTTGACTTGCTGAAGAGAACCTCTTGAACCTCTGCACTGATTTCAACAGAAGCTCTCTCTTTTTTTATTGAAGTAGTAATGTTTTGCTGTACTTGGTCCCCGGGAGACTGTGAAACATCTTCAAAAGAACACCTGCCCTTATCAGTGTGCTTGACCTATTTCCCCAGCTACTTTGCTCCATCCCTGCCTCAGTACAGATCAGGCTACAGAGGACAGGTAATCCCATTGACACTAGCAGAGACTGATGCAGTGCACCTGTGATCCGGTTATCTTGCCCAATCTCAATAGTGGATAAAGTTGGCCACAAACCAGCAAGGTTCTGGTAAGAGTTACAGAGCTGTCATAGATCACTGACTAGTGTTCACTAAGTGAGCAATAAACTGCAAGTTATTGGGAGTAACACTGCATAACATAGTTTAATGAAGCTGCTAATAATGGTTACAAGAGTGTGCAGTGATGTTATGCTGCTTAGGAGAAAACCAAAAACAAAGGAGAAGAATGCTGCTGATATTATAATAATTATATAATACAGCCTATGTAATTTATCTAGGCAAAATGTTTTGCTTTTCTCTTTTTTTTAGGAAAACATATGAATTAACAAACATATAGTTCTGCACACCAAACCCAAATCTGGTGGGTGAGGGCTGCTGCATTATGAAAACAAAGACTGGGAAATAAAACATAAAAGTACCCTGAGCATGGTCAGTAAAGTGAAACAGCTAAACATAAACAAATTTAAATAGTGATGGAGGATGTGAATCTCCAGGGAGAGAAGGCAAAGGCGTCTTCTGGTGCCTCAGTGTCTGTTTGAGCTGCAGTGAAGCACAGTGAGTTTCTGCAGCTATAAAAGATATGAGGCAGTGAAAGCAATCACTATCATTGCTGGGCCACTAGGTGCTTAACTCAGTTTTTACTCATTTTAAAACATAATGTGCACTTTGTTTTATCACAGCAGTGCAACTCAATCCGCACAAGAGTTGTCCACTCATTCAATTAATCGATTTTGCTGTCATCAGCCACTCTCTCTAGCATTTTCTCTCTATCCTTCATCTCCAACCTCTCTGCGGGCTCTTGATGGCAGCCGAACAGTCATAGTAAGGCCCAGCAGGTATTTAGGCTTTCAACAGCTCAGGATAATGTGCATCTAGTGCATGAAGCTAAAAATGTAGCTACTCAGGCCTTCCTAATTCATTTAGTGAAGCCCAAGGAGGCTGTGCACTGGATCTGCAAAATCCCTCAGCTGGCGGAGAGAGTTCAGATAGGAAAACAGCAAACAAACTGCCTCCAAGAAGCTGGGATGAGTGTGTGGACATGTTAATCATCTAAATGGCTGCTCCCCATCAGATGGGGAATGATTGTCTGTTTTAATGTGAAGGTACATAACAGGAAAGGAAAAGACAGAGGTGTTGATTAGTGTCACAGATCAGATCAGACGCGTTCTGTTCGGATTTGGTGGCGAATTTCACTGGTTCTTGAGCTTTTTCTGATGGGTATTTTTTCTCTGCACAGTCGTGCAGGATGCCTTTTTGTTCTGGGGTTGTGCAGGAGATGCTCATCGTTCTTGCTAAGGAAACCAGGGCAACCACCTTCTGACAACTCCCTCGACTCCCTTGGCTTATAGAGTCAGACAGCGAACACATGCATACACGCAGGCACACGCCAACACATACTGTAGGTGGTGAGAGACACAAACACATGCACAGAGATGCTGGCAGAAGGATAGATAGGGAGCTGGCAAGGCAGAGACAAATGTGCTGCAAGAGCAATTCTTGTTTTACTGTTGATATTAATCACACAATCCTATTAACTTTAGAAATGCCTCTCTGTCAATGTGACAAAAATCTCTGTACCATTTAAAATGCAACAAATGTTATCAAAGTTCTCCGCAGCATATTTTGTACCCAACTCACAGCAATCCAATTCGTAACTTCTTGCATTGTAGAGTTTATTAAAAATTGATTGACTCTTGTCTACCCAGCTTTATTTGCTCTGGTAAAGAAAATGTCATCTGCAAACTTTTTCATGCATTCACACTCACACCAAATTTTCTCTCGTGGCGACAGAGGTTTAGAGGCCTGTCTGTGACTGATGTGCTGTGGCACGAGTTGTCTTTGGCTGAGATGAGGACTGCAGAGGGTTTTGACAGTGTTCACTCCACATATCCTGCTCCAAGTGGAGCTGATCAGAATAGATGCCTCTCTCAGCACTGCCAGGCGAGCCCCACATCACAGTCTGTCACCACTGTCAAAAAGTGGGGACTGCAATTGGATGCTCACTTTACAACATGGCGATGGACTGTAACATCTTGTTAAACTCTCAAATATGTCAGTTTTTCTTTTCTTCTGGGGCGATGCTTTAAGTATACAGTAGGTCTGGACTGTTATACATGAAATATAACCTTGGAAATGATGAAAAACATATCAAGATGTATAAACTGATCCCAATGAGACCTTCAGGTACAAAACATGACACCAGTCTTTGTATTAGAAGCAAACTTTAATACCACTATGTGTTACTTTATCACTTTACTCTGGCTCACCTGACAAAATAATAGACATTTTTATATATATTTTATATCCTTTTAAAAATGTACAGAGCATGTATATCTATTTTTTTACTTGTGTTGATATGTCTGTTCTACCATGCAACCTTTACAGGGTAGATGATTTTCAACATTTACGCCATCCATTTATATGACACATCTCAAGACTATAGTATTATGTCCTTTTTTTCCAAATCTATATTTTAGATCTATATGTACAGTATGTACAAGTATACCAACCCTGAAAAACAAAAAGTTATGTGAGATTGCGTTAAAATCAATTACATGCATAGCTGCACCTAACCCGTGATGCCACAGTGTTCTGACACACCTAGGAGTGCAATCACTGCTGCTAGATGAGATGTCAACCAGTTGAGGTCAGCAAAAAAAATATATCTATAGAAGAAATATGCAGCAGGAACTGCAACATGTAATTTCTTTTTTGTGAAATGTGTGGGGAAATCTGTCATTTATTGAATAAAGCATTACAAAACTGTGCAAATATAAATATGCTTAGCTCATCAATTTCATCTCAGTGTTGTAAATGTACAACTGGTAACATGGATGCTTAAGGCAATAAGAACCTGGCAAACTGATCAACGTTTTTTAATACCAGACCAACAGCAACTGATGATCCAGTCTGTGTGTTTTACAATATTCTATGATGCATTTTTGAAAAAGTTATCATCCTTATTAAAACACAGGTTTAATAATTTCATCTTCTGTCTTTTCTGTGTTCACTTCAATTTGCTTCATTTATAGTAGCTTAATATTATTGAATTTTCACATCAGTCAAAACTACCTATTCTACCTATTCTGTAGCCGTTAAAGTCTCTGTTCTCTATAAACAGCCAGAAGGTAACTTGCTGTGCGGCTTTCCTGCTGAGCCCTCTGGTGATAATAGCCTCCCAACTTTCAGGTACTAACAATAGACGGTGTGAATTAGTGAAACTTAAGAAAGGACAGAACAAGTCGTTTGGGTAAAAAGACCTTGTAATTATCTCATTAAAAAGAGGGAGATGAGCACAGGGAGAAGACCATTATCCCAAATCAGTTCTCTAAATTAGAGGTATTTATTACTTTAGTTTTGCTGTGCTTTTCTCATCAGCACCTTGATTGGGATTCTGTCTCAGTGTTAGACTGCTCGGCAGGATGACCAGAGAGAACTCCCATCAACACTCAGGTGAAGTGAAATCTCAGACTGATGGAGCTTTCCCCAGTGACTTGGCAACATGGCTAATGGCCTTGCTCAGGGCCTGTCCCGGCATAGCTTGTCGATACAATTCTCTTCCGCTTTTCCCACTTGCCAGTTCCCATCTGGAGCCAATTCATGAACTTAGATGGTGTGTACCTTTCCCATGAGGTCACCTCCTGTCTCTGCATAACACTTATCCCCAGGCCTCCCCTCCACATCCCCTCTGGTCCTCTCTCCTCTCGCTCCACTGAGCTTCTTTCCGTTATGACAGGACATACAATGCAGTGCATTATAGTGAGGCAACTTATTCTTCCCTGCAAGGACTTTATTTCTAAGAAAGTGCTAAATGTGCTGCTGTAGGCTAATGATGACATTTAAAGTACCTCCTTACAACAATGTATGTTTATATAGAAGTGCAAAACATATATAAATACATAGGAAAACACATTCATTTAATGCAAAGTCCAGTTTAATTACACTTAAAAAGTCACTGGTTGAGTTAATGGTAGCAAAGCAGCAGCGAACTTACAATGTTGTGGACTGCTATAATTTAACAATTTGGCAGAAACCCACCTCCAAAGCTAGGTCAGGCTGTGTGTGTATAGAGAACAAATACATTACTGTTCATTGTCAGAGGCTAAATTCTTACTGTGTCAAACCACTTTCAAGTGATCTGAGCAAATCCTTGCATCGCAAAATCATTCAGTGCCACCATATTCTGTAACTTAAATATAGTGAAGTTAAACTAAAAGGCTTTTCACCTTAGGTTTGCACAGCCCATGATTTATGGCAGTACAGTATGGCAGTACACTACAGTAGTACTGTTTACTACATTCTGTTTTCAGTACAAAACAGAATGTATTACAGTACATTTTAAAATAGTTTTTGTCAGCTTTACTTGCATCTAACACCGAACTTAAACTAAAAATGTTTTCCATTTTAGAGTGGCTTAGTTTGTGATCCACCAAAACATTCAATCCATAGTAAAACAAAAACTAACAAAAACTTTGTAAGCTGCCACAAGTCAAGTGCTGAACAGCAGGAGGCTGTCAGATAGCTTAGCTGAGGGGGTTATGGTTTCCACTCACCCAGTCAAAGTGCATATTCATTCACGCCGCTCCGCTCTGGTTCAGTGCTGAACTGTTCAACTGTGTCTCAAGGGTGAGCATCAGACAGGCATAATTTCAAGGCCACTGCTGTTCATATTATTCACATTATTATTCAGAGCCATATTTACCTGTTTAACTAAGGAAAGGAAAAGTGAACGGGTTAGACTCAAATATTTGACCAATTTAAACAGTAGGGAATTGTTTCATACTTGTACAAAACCTTGAGCCATATCAAAAAAATAAATAATTTATGGGGATCCTTTTCTGACTGACTTCAGAACCTTTGCAGAAACCTAGAGGACTGTGCACATGCCTGCATTTACTGGGCAGAAATCTAGGATATACCCTGTACAGTTCATCCCAAGGCTAAAACACATTCACACCCATGTTCACTTGACTAGATACTACTCAAACATATGGGAAATGGCTGGACATAAGGACTGCATGCTCCCTCGTCCTCACTTCAACTAGGGAAGTAATGGGATGTCTGAAGTGAGGTCAGCCTGTATAATTTGGGTTACAGTGCACAAATATTATTTAGCTTTTACACACATATTGTAATTGTATATCATGCCACACAATGTACATAGTGTTTGTGAGGTGTTTAGTTCAGTTGTTGTAATAGCTCCAACATTACTGAGAAATTTAAATGTAAAATTATTATAGCTGTTATGATAAATAATGCTGTGCAAGGAAAGGCAGTTTATCCTGTACAGTGTGTGGCAAGACAGAACAGTGCAGATTTTGTCAAAACCCAGACTTACATCTGTGGAGAGACCTGAAGATGGCAGATCATAGGCACCTACTCTACCACCTGATGTAGCTTAAGATGACTCTGCTGTAACTGTTTCTAAAGCGGCTTCTGCAGAGTGCTGAATTAAAAGTCTCAATATGTTTGAGCTATTTCAGTTTTAGACTTGTATAGGTATTTGCCACATTGTATTTTTATCTTTTTTCATTATAAATTAGTGAGAGCAGACTTGTGGGCAGGAATGGTAATGTTATACATTGTTTATTAATAAAACTACAATATAATAAAATCTGCCAAACCTTAAAGTGTGCAAAACATTAAGAGGGCTGAATACTTTCTGAAGTATACCACACTTTTTAGTTGATCAAATGCACTTTTGATAGTTTTTTTTTAAAGAGGGAATAAGCAACGTTCTGCTTAAAGCACAGAACTCAATAACTGCCACTTTACATGAAACTGACCAGAATATGCAGAATTTTGTTGTGCATATAGTAGTAGGCAGCCCAGCTGATACAGGACTTGTGTCTGCACCACATCAGATAAGACAAAAGCACCAGTTTTTCATACCCACAGGTCTGTCCCCAGAGCACAGCACACTGTACCTGACACATACCAGCCACCAGGGAGATATGCCACTTCCCACGTAGTGTTGCCTCTCAGCAAAGGTGGTGAAAACATACAGAATATCACACAAGGTTTGACTGACTGTGCAGCACTGTAGGCCCAGGCATCTGTCTCTCACACCCACAGGTCTCTTCTTGGTCCACAGGTCTGTTCCACATCATCTACAGTCAGGCAGCAAATGCCACCCACCAGCTATACCAGCTGCCAAACAGTAGGTGGTGGGATGCAAAGTAGGCAGGTGTGAGTACAACACCAACTCAAACCCCAGACACACAGACACATAGGTCTTCGTATGGACACAGGGAAGGACCTTGAGTGTCATTTGTAAACAATACTTACAGTATGTACATGCAGAATTAGTATAGCATAAAATGAGGCTGCTGTTGACTGTTGACTAATATGCACACATCCATGCAACATCAAGCCTGTAAGAACTTTATAGAAACAAAGAGAAATAGCATTCCTGATTGCAAAATAGGAAAACATATGAAAAGGGAAATGCTTGTGTATAATATCCAATCATTCCAGTCAGGATTTAGAGAAGATCATAATACAACAAAACATTTTATTACACAGACTGGAACATGTCATTGGAATTAAAGGAACTGTATTAGATTGGTTGAAATCTTATCTGTCAGATAGGTTCCAATTTGTTCATGGTAACAATGAGTCTACCTTGTACACAAAAGTTAGCTATAGAGTTCCACAGGGTTCTGTGCTTGGACCAATACTTTTCAATATATATATATATATATGTCTGCCTTATTAGGATACACTCAATAGATTTCCATTGCCATGCAGATGACACACGGCTATATTTCGCCATGAAACCAAATGAAGCAGACCAATTTGTCGAACCTGCAAACTGCCTTACCAATTGAGCTACATGTGACCTGTTGTGCTTTTCTCTTTCTTTCTACTCACCCCAACCAGTCATGGCAGATGGCCACCCACCCTGAACCTGGTTCTGCTGGAGTTTGTTGTTGTGTTTTCTATATAATTCCATACAGTTGCATTAATAATTTCTGTAAGGTTTTAAACCTTATATGTGAAGTGCCTTGAGATTACTTTTGCTGTGATTATATATATATATATATATATACATATATATATATATATGTAAACTGAATTGAAAATTGAATTGTGAGCCGTCTGAAGTGCTCTTTGCACACAAGGAAGTAATGGCCTATTAATATCACCCACAGGCACAGCCTTTGCCAGATCTGTGTCTCCTTTCTTCTGAGGAACAACAAATTTATGTTGCAGAATCCAATTATAAAAGAGAGAAGCTTGACAAGGGCAATGAGCTCTAGTGACCCCTGACCCCACAGTCAATTTGTCATTGCTCATGCCTTAATTTCCAGAATGCTGCTGCTAATCACAAGTGCTATGACATACAGTGATTGAACTAATTCTCTACTACTGGGCATGCAAAACAAAAAAATAATTTATGCTCACTGTTAGCATTGACTTTATTAGGAATGCAGGATGGTACTAGAGTGGTTATTGCTGCTGCCTTACAGCTGGAAGATATGAATGTGAGTCTGCGTCTACACATTGGCCCTGAGACAGACTGTGGCAACCTGTCTAGGCTGTACCCTGCACTTCACCCAATGACAGCTGGGACCAGCTCCAGCACCCATGCAGCCCTTGACAGGATAAGAAGTGTAGATAATAGTTGGAAGCCATGCAGTGGATTTTCAAATTTATGTTATGAAAGCGCATCTTTAAACTTGAATTATTTACTTAATATTTTCTGACTATTAAACTATGTTTTCAGACATCTGAAATATGAGTAGCTTTTTAGGGTTGTAAAGAGATTTCAAGTTTCAAGTATACAATGAGACCTAATCTTTTTTTTTTTTTACTTACTGAATAATCTTTATCTTTTAATCTTTTAATCTTTTCTTCTTTTTCATCTTTAATTTTTATTCTGTGGATCTTTACAAAGTCTAAATCCTTTTATTTTAAAGACACTTTTGTTAGTTCTTGATGTTGCCATCCTTTGATTGGTTGCTGCAGCTTGTCGCCCTGCTATATGTTGGTGCACTTGTTTGTTCACACCATTTCATTTTCCAATGCATATGTTTATCAAGTGAGAATTGGCAACAGTTAACTTGAACCTCACATTGTAGCAGACATCTTTACTACCTCGATATGTTAATTTATGCTTTGGTCATATTTAATTTTACTACAAAATATATTGGTGCCATTAGACACCAATATGTCGATAAGTCTTACCCCCACATTTTCCATAAACAAAGAAAGAATGTTCCAACTGCTAAAGAAACACATTAACAGTGGTCATTCCTCTCTCTCTGGGGGATGTGTTGAGCACCAAGTCATACAGAGAAAGTGAATGATCTACATATGATAGAAGTAGTAACTTGAGTCTGAAAAATCACTTTTTCAGACTTGGTTTCACTTTCATGACCATTGTCCTCCTGATGCAACTACTGTAGAAGAAAGGTAAAACAACCAAATCTCAATTTATGCAGAATTAACAACAAATGATGCTAAAACTAGCAAAGTATGCAGTATCAGTATCAGTTTGCCTATACAATGTCTTGCTTTCATTTCTGATCTTCATAAACAAGAGCTATCCACAAATGCAAGCCTATCAAGTCATTCAAACACACAGCCTGGCTTTTCATGCAAAAGGAAAAGGGTGGATCCACATATCCCTCTATACCTTGCAATGCTGATACTCTCTACCTACCAGCCCCTCTGAGGTAGGGGGAATATTACATGGCTCCTTTTTAATGTTCTCTGTAAATCCTGTGGGGAAATTACCCAAGCCTGGTCACCACCGTTTGTGACAGATGGAAAACCTTTCCAAAGGGATTATGATGCCCTAGACTTGCTCTCATTCTCATTTCTTTTAAAGCCCAGGTATCAGTTATCTGTCAGCCGCGTTCTGGATTGCCTTGACAGAGGTGCACATCTTGGCTTGCCCCTCACCAGAGAGTGGATGAAATTCCTTGTTATGACTTCTCTGTCTCTGCCATTCACAGCTATCAGGTAATACAATGGCATGATGATGATATTTGAAATGCATCCTAATAATACCTTGTTGGACCTTGTTACCACTATCACCCTTATAGAAAAAGGTTTTATAGTCTATCACTAGTGTGCCACACTCACTGTGGCCCCTAGAAATAGGATTAACTTCTAAGTACACATCTGGGATGACATTTTTGAGAGGGATTGACGGAGGGCTCCATTAAAGGGTACGCTGTAGATTTTTCTTTTATTGAGACGCAAAGCATTGTTGTGCTTGGGTGGCTGTAGCCACAGTAAGTGTAAATCTTTTCTGTTTGCCAGCATATTTGTTTATTGCCCTGTAAATAATTCTGAAAAACAACGTGGAAAAAAACACTTGACAAGTTTTATGGTTCTGTATGAATTACATTTGTTTTGGCTGGGTTCTTAAAGGTCTCATATTATACCCCTTTCGGGGGTTAAAACAGATCCCTGGTGTCCCCAGAATAGGTCTATAAATGTTCATGTTGAAAAAATGTGCGGATCCTTGCTTCTGCCATGGTTGAAATTTTGCACTCAGAACCTTTCTCTAGAACAAATGGTTTTGAACTAAGCTCCCCCTCCTCTGACAATAACCTTTTTGAACATTTATGCAAGTACTTTACTTGAGTACAATTTTGATGTACTCCTGGTAAAGATTGCTGCTTAAAATGTCAGACTGTACAATCAGACATGAAACACATACATGTATGAAGAACATACATACATACATAACACAAGTTTTAAATTTCATGTGGTGGAAATGATTCATAAATACTAACTTTCTCTGTCTTATTTGTTTCGGAGATGGCACTGTCGCCTCACAGAGAGAAGGTCCTGGGTTCTGGGGTCAGCCAGGGTCTTACTGTGTGGAGTTTGCATGTTCTTCCAGTGTTTGCTGGGAGTTCTCCCCGGACACTCCCGCTTCCTACTCCATGCAGTCAGGTAAACTGGAGACTCTAAATTGACAGGAAGGTTTGAGTGAGAGTGTGAATGGTTGTCTTTGTCTATATGTGGCCCTGCAATGGACTGGTGACCTGTCCAGGGTGTACCCCGCCTCTCGCCCGTATGATAGCTGGGATAGGGGATTTGAACAGTTTATGCTTATCATCTACAATATTTATAATTTTATTGTCCAATTATAGCTTTAGAAACTGAACAATTGGGCTAGAAATACCCCCCTGTCCTATAGTACTGTGGCCAGTCGCCCTCTTTGCCCCCCAGCAGTTCTGCCCCTGCTGCACAGTCCTGTCAAATACACTCATAAACTAAAATCAGTTTAATAAACAATTATGCCATTATTTAAGTAAAAAATTAAATCTAATCACAGAGTAAACTCTGGAAGAGATGACCAAGTTAAAATTGAGCCAGTTTATTTTTAGAACATAAAACTTTGAGTTAATGTTTAATAGACATCAAAGTTCTTTCACTGAGTTCCTTTTATTAAAAACAACTTTTCTCTGAGTCCTGAACTCAGCTTAAACAGTGAGCTTTGTGCACTTTCAGTGTCTCCCTGTATCAGAGAGGGTTGTCCATTCTAAGACCAACTCCTGAATCCATGCCTAAAATAATAACATACTCATTTAAATCTAGTTATAAGTCAAAGTTATAACATGTCTAAGTTTTCCTTAGGTCACTTGGTGTTGAGTATACTTAATGACCAGTGGACCACACGCATTACACACACAATGACATAAATGGGTTAATGTGTGTGCTGCAGACAGTCAATACACCGTACACCATCTCTTAACTTATTTGTCCAAGCACCAGGACTGATACAGCACATAATATATGTGAGTTTTTCATTGTGTGTATCCACTCCAGCGTGACACATCTTGACTGTGCACTGCGTCAGCCTCAGCATGTAGTTCAACCCACCAAAGTGACTGGCGGGAGTGACTGTGTAACCTGCCATTGCTGAAATCCACCTACATTTGACAGGTTGGCAGGTGTTAATGTCAGGCTCTGGTTGTAACAATTCATAATCACAGCAGCAGGAAAACGGACATCACACAGGACAAAAGACAGCGGAGCACCTGCTGATCTGGCCCTCAAATAACCAACCAGGGCTTCAAACTTTGAACATACATACAGTCAGAATCACTCCATCTTTGATCTCCAGTCTTGAAGTTAATCCAGCAAGAAACCGATCATTACTGTGAAGTGCACAAACACAAAGAAATCGATTCTGCCTGGCTCGAGCAAGGGTGGACCCAACAGTGGCAGACACAGAGTGCTCAGCAGAGGCTGTGGTGGACAGTGATTGGCCAGAGCCAACTATGGCAGGGGTCTAGTCCTAATCCACTTGATGTTTGTCTGGCTACGCCCGAGAGCCATATAAATGTATAAAATAACTTTAAAAATAACTTTGTCCTTGAGTAAAAGTAAAACATCTATCATCAGGAATAGTAAACCATTAATTAATTAATAATGAATTAATGTTTTAATTAATGAATGAATGTTTTAATTATTGTTTAATTAATACAAGCAAACATCCATACTAAACTGCCTTGGTTTCTGGTGATAATGACTTCTTAAAGGTGTCCTTTTTTTTTTCCTACCAAAAATCTAGCAAATAGTTGATTGATTTATTTTTATATTATTGTTTTCAAATGCTTAGATTCCTTAAATTCATGGTTTCCATACAATCATAGTAGAAGCTAAAGGATCCTACTTTGCGGGTTAGTTGGTGCTATTACATATCATTAGTTTCAAATTGGCTTTAATTTAAAAGAAATGTCATAACATTGAGAAGCTGTAGTTAAGTGCTAATGCAAATCAAAATAGGTTGCAAATCTGTCAGATGGGTCAACTGTAACTATAAATGCACTTTGTCTGGTTTTGGCAACAAAGAAATGACAGCAAAATTCAAACTGTAACTGACTGACAATGCAGTAAATGTTCTGTCTTTGTTTCTTCCAACTCAGTCACATAATATATAAACATTTCAAATAAACCTTCCTTCCCTTAAACCATATTTTCATTAAGGCTGTTATAATTGAAATACTGTTTTTGATTTGTTAAATTGATTATGTTCGAACCCAAATCAAAACTGGTGACAAGAAGTAAATACAGCTCCTGTCTAACCAGTACACTTTTTCCCAAAAGCCCACTATGGTAGTGTTTTATCCTGCCTTCTGCTTTTTCTTTTCTTTTTTTTTTTTTTTTTTGGTATTTGAGCATCTAAAGGTAAAAAAAA
>OMLM01003210.1:112704-125695 GCA_900302695.1 Helostoma temminkii | reverse complement strand
AAAGGTAAAAAAAATCCATTATTTAACTTTTCATGCAAGTAGGAAGAAATTGAGGATACACTTGCAACATGAACGCCAAGCCATGACCCAGGGGATTGGTAGACACAATTCAATTCTTGATTGAAAAAAAAATCTTTAATGGAAGTCTGTATTTGCTGTTCTTGTAAGCACTTGCTTTTTGTGTAACATAATATTCCCAATGGTTGTGAGATACTAATTCTAGACTACCCACGATATTAGAAAGAAATAAAGCCTGAAGGAAGCTCATTTACATATGTTATCCCCATTGTCCCTGCACTGAGTGAGAGTGGAGCCTGTGCTATATATATATTCATTGTCTACAGCTTCACTAGGGGTATGGATATACTTCCTTGCATCTTTGACATTTATTTAAATGACTTTCCCTCTTTCAGTTGCATCAAACCTCTCTGCTTCATTATTTTCTGCTCTCCCATTATCTCCCAAGTAAGACAAAGAGAAACTTCAATGAGGGACTGTTTAAATAACGGATTTGAACCAAGTTTGCTCTGCAGAATTGTGCAGTTAATAAACCCTACAGTGTCATATTTGCCCATATTATAGGAACAAATGGACATTTTGGCAGTTAGATGTATTTGCTGTTTTGCTGAATTGTTACAGATATAGATAGACTACAGATTACATTAGGCCACTAGGTAAGAGTTAAAAGGCGGGTTCAAGGGGTGAAGCTCACTAAAGAACACCTTCTATTATATTAGCATCATTGTACAAAAAAGGAAAATATGAAAAAAAAGACCATATTGGTCTTTTACACAGTTGGTCTGGACAACTATTTCTTGATACTTGCATTATTTACCATCATGGTAAGTGATCATCTTTTTAAATGAGGTTTGGTCACCTTTATCTACACACTTTACAAAGGTAAATAACTTAAAAGCTTTGGTGAATCCAAACGGCAGCAGTGAATTAGATCTCTCTCCAGAGAAAGTTTGAATCTTGAATCATTAGAACTTATTTTTGCTTTGGACCTCTGGGTATTAAAGACCTAAATATTTAAACTGTTAACTCTTGCTTTCTTTTGAGGCTGCCAACAAGGGAGAATTTTGCTATGCATGTTTAATTTATTTGCATAGATGTTTAAAGCCTGGCACGTTCTTCAATGGTATATATATTCAAGTAGAACTTGAAGTGTGTTTTATAATTTTTTCCTAGATGTCACTATTTAATTGAAATACATAATGATAAGATAGAAAGTCGGTCTATCTTATGTGTGCTCAAAAAATTTTTTAAGCTGACATGTAAAAATTAAGCCTTTTAACTGACCAAACCTCAGAAATAGGGAGGAAAATGATCGGTGGGAAGGGTAATCTTTTGAGACAGGGTTGTAATTTTGCTAAGTGAGTCATCAAAGATAGCCATTTAATCCCAGATCTGTCCCAGACAGGAACAGAGAACTCTTTTGATCAGAAAATGAGGCCAACACTGGGCCTCGAGAGAAATACCCAAATCCGTTTTGGGGATTGAAGTCAAATCAGGCAATGAAAAGATCAACAAACTATGTATTTGTCAACTCCAAAGGTTTCACTAATCAAGTGAAACATAAACAAATGAGACTATTCCTATTAATATTAATGAAAGGTTGTGCTTTAGTGTTCATTCATTCGTTCATCTAATAAAATCTATGTTCTGATAAATATATACTGTAGAACCACTCGGTTGTTTGTGTTGTTGTTTTATGCCATCCATTGCTATGTAGTCATTTCTTCCTCATGCACAGAAATATCAGAGTTTTGACAACTGCGCTCTATTATTAAAAAGAAAGGGAGAAAAACTGCAGGTGGTTGGCGTATAATATTTAAGGTGGTTTGCTAGATTCAGCACCTGCCTCGCATGCTGAAGAAGAAGTGAGGAATTCTCAGCTGACCTGGCCTGTGGACCCTGTGGCCTCTGCAGCACCATTCATCCCACAAGCACACTCCCACCCACTGCATCTCTCAACCTGTTCACAAAACCTGGTGTGCACCCAAACACTTTGCCTTCATAATTCATTCACTTTCCATAACATTAAAATTGCAAGAAAATCTCAGTCACATTCTTCAGATTGTGGGATTAATGTATATTTGAAAAAAGAGGAATAAGCAGTGGATGATAATGGGTACTGTTTAGATTGTAACATGAATTCATCTGTCTTTATCCAGGAGGCAGATGCCCCTCAGCAATGATGTGACTTATTTTCTATAGTAAACAATGCTTCCTCCAGATGAGGGGTAGAGATAGAGCTGTCCTTGTTGATCTGGAGAAATGCTTATCATGATTCATGTGCGCTGCTTTTTTTTTTTTTTTTTTTGACAAATCTGCTGCAACACCTTTACACCAACATTTGGGGAAGATATGCAGGCACATTCCCCCAAGACTCCCATTTCTGACGCTTCTCATTTTTGTCCTCTCCACAACTCTCAGCAGAGCAGGATGAAATGTTTTATGTTTATAATGAAAAGAGGTGTCATGAGGCATCACTAAATGCACAGAGACCGTGTTTGATTGCTTTGCTCTGGCATGGGTCTAGGGGCTGTTCTCATGTCTGTTTGGTGCCTATCACTTGCTGCCAGTTTGCCTCATCATAAATAATGCAGTCTCCACCCTGCCCATTCAACAAACACCTAAATGAAGACAGCCTGCATTGCAGATTCTCAGAGTGAGAAAGGTTACTTCAAGGAGCGCCGAGAAGCCAAATGAGAAAACAACAGGAAATGTTTGACGAGGATGCCTCCGTTTGAGGGCGGTGTTTACAAATATGTGTATACTTGTTTGAATGATACGTGTATGTGTGTGTGCCGGTGTCAGAATTTCTGTGTGCACATGTATCTGCTTATGTGGGTGGAATAAATAAAGTTACCATACATATCAGGGGTAGTATAGAGAGAGAACAGAGAATTGAATACAAGCCTGTAAAATACAGTAGCTCTGTCTCCTAAAATATCATTCTTTGGGGGGGAGATAAGATTGGCAGAAAAAATACGTGTGTGATGACATTTATCTTCCACATAAAAGTCTGCTCAAGCAATGCTCCAAAAAACTTGTGGCTGAGACATTCCAACAATTGAAAATCTGTTTCCTCTCTGCTTTTAATCATCTGAGTTTCTGATGAAATACCTTAGCTGGAAGCTGAATGCCTGTTAATACTCTGAGTAAAGACAAACCACCTGTTCTGACTGCAGTATACCAATGAATGGCTGAATGAATGTATAAAGATATGCTGTTGTAAATGTTGTTAATCCATTTATGAAGTTTAATGTTCTCAATTTCTAATAAGATGTCTGCGGTTATACATGTTAATAAGTCGCTGTGAAAGGTTAATGGGAATCACCATGAGCAGCTAAATAAACAATAAACTACTAATAAACATTCCCAGAATTCACACTTGCAATTTCCAATTCAATAAGTGATTAAATAAGTAATTAAATGTTGATAACATGGCCCATGTGCTCTAAGAAGGTACAGTATCTGGTAGAATAGTATTCAGAGGAAATATTACGCTCCATGGTAGTGACTACCACCTGGTGAAACCTTGTCCATGAGTAATTACTGATCCACAAAAGATTAGGGTTAGGGTTATTATTCATTAGTCATTATTAAAGTCATAGTTATAACTCATGAACCCTTCATATGGTAGTAGTTATGTAAGTGTATATATAAGAAAAGGAGTGACCCATCTGGACATTTCCTCTTGTATTTATGTTATTTGGAAAATCATTTCAACCACAATATTAGATACAATAAGATCCATTTTTGACAAATCAAATATGATCTTGATATTTCATCATATTGACACAAGCACACCACACATTTTCCATTTCCCGTTCACTGTCCTAAAATGGCTACAAATGTTAATGAGATAGCAAATATCAAAATCTTGAAAGGTTGATTTCTCTTATAGTATCTAGAACCTATGATGATATCACCAAACAGTAAAACAGTGTAAACCCCCTCATATGTAAACATCATTATAAAGTATGGTTTAGACAAATGATTGTTATTCTGATATCTTGTGTTGCTTGCACGCTCTCTCTCTCTCTCTCTCTCTCTCTTTTCTTTTTCATAAAGGTATAAGCGAAATACAAATCCACTTGATTAATTGGTCTAGTCTTGGAGTAGATTCATGTTTATCATTCAGAAACTATTCTCAATCAGTTCTTGTAGGCCAAGTACACATTTTATTCTGTCTTGATATTGTGGTGGCCTTTAGATTGGTCACACCTCAAACTCAACTGGATTTGACAGGCTACAGAAGCCACACTGGGTAATTTGTGACCATTACATAATGTGCAGTAGTTACTGCAATATAACAATGATTTCTTCCAGGTGGCATGTTTGTGTGGTGGTTAGCGCTGTTGCCTCACAGCTAGGAGGACCTGGGTCTGAATCCACCAGCTGGTTGCATGTTTTTCTGTGTGGAGTTTCCATGTTCTCTCCATGCATGTGTGTGTTTTCTCCAGGCACTCCAGCTTCCTCACACAGTCTGAAGATATGCACTTAGGTTAACTGGTGACTCTAAATTGCACATAGGTGTGAATGTGAGTGTTAAGGGTCGTCAGCCCTGTGACAGACTGGTGACCTGTCCTGGGTGTACCCTACCTCTCACCCAGTGACAGCTGGGATTGGCTCCCGCACCCCAGCGACACTTAACAGGAAAAGCTGTTAAGATAATGGATGGATGGATTGTTTCTCCCCATTTTGCAGTTTGGAGTGTAAAGAAAAGCAGGAAAGTAATAGCTGAAACAGCAGCAGGCCAGATTCTCTACTTTTTGAATTTCTAAGTTAAATGACAGTTGGTAGGGAAACTAGTGGATGAGGGAGGTTTCTTATTCCTTTTGCCAGCTGGAGTTGAAGATGTGATATCTTAACTCCTGATATTGCAACGGCCTTAGCAAACTGTGTTCAGTTCATGAGCAGCGTTAGTCCCTGTGGTTTTTACCATGCCACGTTAACCTCAATGAAAAGTAGATTAGACATGGGTGAATGGATGCTCAGTCAAGCATTTACACTCACAATTCAAGATAGTGGACTTTATTTAACAGTGTAGGCTAACCTAACACATCAGTATTCTCAAAGTGCACCTAAACACTAACAAGCAGTTTTCACATCCAAATATGTTACCTTCAATCAAAAGTAGATTAGGCAGAGGTCAGTGACTACCTTGTCAGCTGCCAATGGTCCATGTTAAAAATAATGAACCGCTCAGAACATGACAGACACAAATAGCATGATATATGACAGTAATATGCTCAGCGCAGACTGTGCAGGCTTAATTCATAGTCGGGTGATTAATAAGGCAGAACACAGCAAAACTCCAATCAATTAACAGTTTAATGTTTGCAGGGAAACACCCACACAGCACTGCCCATGAAATAGAGAGCTGCATGTTATAGCAAGCAAAGAATAATAAATGGCTGCTTGGAATTTTAATTAATGACAGTGGCAACATTTGTCTGTTTGTGCAAAACCGTGTTAACATGCGCCCAGCGTTGGTTGGTTACACTCTGTTGACTGTCTCCTGTGTATCTCTACAAGATATATTCAGCAGTACTGTTCTCTGTAATGCAATCCAATTTATAGATAATTGATTCTGGGAAATATTCCAACTAAATCTGCCTTCTGGGAAGAAGGTGAGTGGTCACACAACTACTGAAAATCTTCAAAATATGAGCATCAAGCCAAGAAACTGTATCTTTGCCTGATTTGTTTTAATGATTTTGGTTCCCCCTGAAAAAAATAGAATATGCCTAGACATTGGACACCACTGATTCCCAGGAATAAACCTTTAAACCTCTCTAAATTGCATCTTAGCAAAGGTCACACCACAGGGCAATTAACATGTTACGGTCAGCTGGTACACATTAGTATAAATATACAATAATTTGAAGGCACTGTTTTTTTGTTTTTGTTTTTTTTTGCATGCCAATATACAAGAAATCTCAGGAAATCTCTCTCCTCCGCATCACACGAAAAACCTAAACTTTGTCAAGACACAGCAAAAGAACCTCAGGGAATATGTGGACTTTTTGGCTTGCCGCAACTAATAAATGTCAGGAGGCTCACATGGGTTTGTAGACATGTGAAAAACTTCCAGTTACTCGAATCAACACTAACATTTGAAAAATAGCAAAAGGGAAAACATGCAACGGCTGCTGAAATCTATTACCTAATGGATTGTTCTTTTTCACCTCCAAAGCCAGCAGTTTTGCAGAACCTCAAGCACTTTAATTCTATCGTTATGAATACAATTTTTATTCAAGGTCATTCTGTCATGGAAAATTGAATAAGCCTGTGGCAAGTATGAGCTATCCACAGTACATGAAGCCACAATTAAACACTCAATAATGTCATCTCATCTGTCTATTGAAGAAAGAGGGCAGAAAATATTCTGAACGTGTCGACTTGCCGATCGTTCAGATGGGAATCAGCAGCGGTTATCACCTCATTAGAGTTAAATTTTTAGCCCTGATCCTAAAAGAACTCTTTTATCTCCTCTTAAATATTAAGGAGGGCTGTTGATGAACTGATTTGTTGTTACGGTTAAAAATGACTCGTGCCATCCATCATGTTGTGAAATGTAGAACAGCTCCCAGAGAGGCTGGCGTGGTGCCCACCATTCTCAAGGCAAAAGATGCTGGTTTCCAGCTGCTTATATGCCCTGGTTTTGGTGCAGCTGAGGTGCACCCACTTGTTTGCATGCCTGGCAAAAAATGCAAGAGTGTCTCCCACTCAATAAGACTTTTGATTTCAGTACAAGGAGTACAGAGAGGAGTACAGTTGGATATCTATTTATCTACACAGAAAATAGTTCCTCCAGTGATGTAAATAAATAAAACTTCCATCCTGTATTTCATTATAATTGCTTTAGCAATAAAAACCTTACCCAATATTAAATTTTACTTTGTCTTCAAATTGAATTTACTTCTATCATTTCCTTTGCCTGTCTTGCTAACACAGTCCAGGTAGTGTCAGTGCATCGTAATGGGGTTTGGTTTGTAAAGACTGGAAATGCTGTGTGTTCAAACGCTGAGTTGTCTGTTTCAAGTATAGATGGAGCCACATGCAGCGCCTTAGGCTACCACACTGATATCATTACCTCCTGTAACTATAGTGAAGCTGTTACATGAATGCTTTTAACATCAGGAAATCTTTATTACGCTAATAAATTTACTGTAATCATCTTAAACCAAGTTAAACATTACCCTGCCCACATCCCAGCATTGTGCATTGCATGTGACGACTGGAAGTGAGGAGCCGAGGAACATGTCAGTGCAGGAAGAGAGACTTTCAAGGAATCACTAGTAAAAGTAGTGTGAAACAACTACCCATGAAAAAACGTGATTTCCAGTACTGACCAGTTGTCCACCAGTATTGACAGTGGAACACAAGTAGAAACATGTTCTTTGCACCAGGGGACAGGAGGTTTTGTGGGCAATGTGTTTGACACATGGGGAAAGAGTTACACTAGCAACAACACTAGTGACACTAATAATCAAAATGAAATGGTTCTTATCTTTATCTGATTTCTGGGCCAATGCAAGTTTTGCTGACAAATTCCATTCACTAATCTCACTTTTTCATGCTGTGTACAAAGTTCTGATTGGTCAGATTGGTTTATCCAACCTGTGGAAACTGGCATCAATGAGCATTACACCAGGTGAGCTGGAATCACTGATGTTTGAATGGGAATTATGTCATGCTAAGTTGCAGTATTGATAACTAGTGGAGTATTTTAAGACAGAGCAGAAATTTCATTGAGTTTTATCTGTTCCATTTCACCATACAGTAGAAGTAAATGGGGATGTTTACAAATTTAAGTGTCTCAGATGATCACACACACACGCATACACACGCACACACGCACACAGCAGTGTTTGAACTAATTCCAAAGTGTGTTTCCTGACTCTCCCATCTCCTTCCTTACCCTGATCACTTCCTCTTCTAAGCTGCACTGCGGTGGCTTTGGCTTACTCTCCAGAAAAGTGTCACATATTCCTTGTATACAGAAACTTTTATGTGTGGTAACAACCCACTCATATTCACAGCTATATCTCACTGGGTAAAAAGCTAAAGTGACACATGCCACCGCACACACAGCTGCTCATCTTGTCAACTTATAGGTGAAGTTTTACTTTGCTTGTCAATAGGCTTTTAGTTATGCTATCAACAAAGTACACAGTTATAACACAACAACCCTCTCACCCAAACTTTACAATAGATGAGTGATTTTGTCAGCTGTATTTGAGTTTTATTTTAATTATAGCCTGAAGCATTGAGATCTTTATGTAAATCACCAATACCTGAAAAACAATGTTTGGGTTAACTTTCACAGGGAATCGGGACGTTATCTAATATTTATATCCCCTCTAATTGCATGGCATAATTACAACCTTGGCCTTAAGAAAGGCTTTGGAATAAATTGAATTAATTTGGCAGACATAAGTTGTGCTTGCATGCTGATTCTCTCTGCTCCACCTCTGGAGAAAAATCTGATTAAATACACTAATAAAACTTTTAAACTAGATAGAAATGCGTCTTTAGAAAATGCGGCCTGAAGCTGAATGGAATCAAAACAGTGTTATTCCAAATCCCAGTGCAAGTGGGGCAGATGCAAGATTTAATGACAACAGGCTTGAAACGTGGCTTTACAGACTCATTGCATCTCCCCATCATATCTCTACATGTCTGAATGGTTCTTTATTCTCTCTCTGTATATGTCTGTTCTTTTGCTCTTTCTTTTGACTGCTCCCACACAAAAGAACACCATGTATGGGGCTGCTGATCCAGGCTGCTTCGGCACTCTTCCAACATGCAGGTGGGGTCATAGATGATTAAAGCAGAGGCAGGTGGACTCCACTCTGAAACTATCAATAGACACACGAGAGCTGAATCAAACAGCAAACCCTCCATTGCTGTCAGCGCGGGCTCTTGGCGGCACTGAGGGAGAGCACATGCCGAGGGTGAGAGCGCACACCAAGCCTCTGTATTCCCATCGTATAGCATATAAGAACCGTGACGAGCTATGTCTTTCAGAGTTGCTCAGACTTGCAGCCTTTGACCAGAGGGGGGCATGGGGGTTGGGGCATCTTCTGCAGCAATTTTATTGCTACCACTCTGCTACTACTGTAGCTTGCAAACACTGAAACTCCATGAACTAGTCCAAGAGCGAAAAAGCAAAGACCAAACCCCACAATTTAGACCAAATGTAACTTTTTGATTATTAAAATTTCTTATTATGATCGTGTAGATATACAATATGCAGCTTTCGGGAACAAATGTACTTATAGCATGAAACTCAAAACCAATCGACCTAGGTCGCCAAATATTGACACTGTGTCGAAACCATACATCCATGATCAAAATACATGGTCTCTCAAAAATGCATGTCAGTATGTGTCTCATGGGTTTGTCCTTCTCTGATTGGATAGAAGGGAGCGCCTCACTCAAAAAGACCTTTTGAAGGGAATACCCATGTGCTACTGTCAGTGCACATGGGTATGTGCACTTCTGTGAGTCTGTGTCACAGGAGGCTTTGACAGCACCTTGCTACTTTAGGAAATGATGGAGTACATTTCTCATATGATAGCAAAATACAAACTGTGGCTTGAACTTCAGGGATTTGGACGTGTTGTTAATGTATTGCTCTAGGATAATGTGCGGAAAATGAATCTTGACTTTGGCGGTCCCCTGACATTCCTTGTGGCTCCACCAGTTGGTTTGCATTTGTGCTTTTTAATGAGCTTAATCCACAAAGCTTAGATAGAATGCTAACGTTTGTTAGACATTCATCCCACTTGAACAAATTCTTGGAAAAGTACTGACCTTTACGTTGGGTTTTGTGTTAATTAGTGATTAACTAAGATGGTGACCATGCAAATATACCAACACACACATGTTAGCATTGTGAGCAGGCTGATAATTTGCCTCAGAGCTCTGTTGAGCCTTACAGAACTGCTGACATGCCTGTAGACCCTTGATCTTTTTAATGACAAAATGATTCAAAGGTGACTTTGTCATCACTGGTATTAGTCATTTGGTTCTGGTTCATCTATCTATCTATCTATCTATCTATCTATCTATCTATCTATCTATCTATCTACATCTACAATGCTTAGAATCGAAATGAGTGAGCACACTAATGTGTATGCGACTGTCATGGCAGTATGGTAGTATTTCCAGGAGGAATGATTTAATGGAAATGTCAAGAGCAGCAGTCGCTCCAAGCAAAGGCTGAATCCTCTGATACAATGTGAGCCACTTACCTCAGTGGGGATGAGAGACTTGTTGTCATTCAGCTCTGGTCCCGACCAAAATCTGCCTTTATCAGAACAGAAATGGCATTGTCACTTTTTAATGGGATTACAAGTCTTTCATTGCATATTAATTTGCCAGAAATCAATATGGACCCTGGTGCTATTTGGGGTCACTTTAAACAAATAGCTGTTTAGCTTACATTCTGCAAAAAAGAGAAGAAGATGAAGAACAAGGGAAAGAAGAATGAAAATGAGACTATTATGCACTGATGTGGGATTTCTGAAAGTAAAGACTAGAAAGAAGGGAAGGCAGAAAGGAAGAAGGTCGAGAGGACCCATAAAAACAAGATGGTTCACTTCAGTGGGTTTGCATTTTTAAATGATTTGGATGAAATGAGGAAATAAAATGACAACTCAATAACTGTGAGGAGAAGTGGGAGGAATGGGGAAGAAGGAAAACCAGTGGAAGCCCCTAATTACCCTTTACTGTAATAAACTGTATTCATCACAACTATTGCTAAGCGCTTAACAACTTAAATATATGAGTAACTGTGTTACTTCATTGACAACACAGCTGACCAGCTGCTAAAGTTGCCTTCTGGGTGCAGACTGTGTCCATGGAGCTGGAAACGCGTGCACGTACATATCAGAAGGCAGTAAAAGCAGTTTAATATGAGAAAACAGCTTTTGTCTTTGCATTCTATGTGAACCAATTTACACATAACAGCAACGGATATAAACACGGCGCAATGTTTTAAAGAACACAATCCTCTAGCGCGTCAGTGGGAATACGAATGAAGAATAAAGCGTTAGAGTTACTGGTTCCACAACTCAGTAGTGCTGAGCCTTTATTGCACCGACATGGGATACGGTCGACTCAATTACTATGGTGACCTTCAGCTCGGCGCGGTTGTTCTTATCGTGCAATCTCCTGCAGTTGGCATTACACCACAATTAAAATGCGTGTTCAAAGCGACCTGTCACCGCGGTTGTTTGCCGTGCTGCTTGGCACCCTGTAGTGAAGAGGGTGACATCTATGACTCCTCGCTAAGGGAGCCCGGTAGACGCACCTAACTGTAGTTATTCTTCCTGCTCTGCCTTCAAAATTCAGAGAATAATTACATCAACTGCTCCGGCGAGAGGACTTTTTTTCTCTTTTCACTTTTCGTGTTTTTTACAAGAGCAGTTCCAGACCACTACATTCTTACATGGAAGGTAAGCTCGTTTTTTTTTTCTTTGTTTTCCGAAAGCATCGACTCATGAAGCGGCGTTGTAGTGGTGATAATCTATGTTTATGACCTCCAGGCGGCGTTTAGACGACGACCTAATTAAATAACATGTGAGGAAGAGGTTGTTATTATTCTTGTAACTTAGTCTGGATTCTAATTGTGTTCTACCCTGAATATCCTCCCATGTTAAGTTTGGGTGGGTTTACTGTTCACACGCTCTGCCTGATAATAAAAACTAGTTTACTTATAGATCAGAATTACACGGCGTTAATATGTGTGATTTGCCTTGTTACTGTATTAATGAACACTGTCATTTGACAGCTGCTCAGTCCAAATGACATCAGCGCTTTAGGCTTGCAGCTGTTTGAGAAATTCGGATGCTGCTGTGTAAAGTGATGCAGCTATTGCTGAGTAATTACTCCTCAAGTGTTGAGCTTTGCTGCCGCTGAAAATGTGTTTCCTTATGCAAATCAACTCGCGTCACGTTAAGAGTTGGGAATTAATTTTTAAAAAGGAGAAACGCATTTATTAGTAAGTTTTAAAAGCAACGCTGGGGAAATCACTTGCTTTAATTCAAGAGATGAGAAGCATTTAAAAAAAACACATTTTCGCCAGTGGCAAGATCCAAATATTCACTATCCTACTGGGATAAATTACTGCAGGGAACTTTTCAACAGCCGCGTAAAAACGACGATAGAGTGTAAATTTACCAGTATTACCAGTATTATCTTTAGGACCCGGCGGAGCACTCATATGTAACTGGACATAGCGGCTCCATTTGAGGAAGATTGGTTATCTCTCTTCTCCTCTCCCGTCTGCAACTCGACTGAGCTGAGAAATCCATATAATCTACCCAAAGGACTCAAAGTGTTGTTCTTCGTCTGGATGTGTTTTTAAAACGCGTAAATGGACTTTGGAGAATTTGTGAACACTGCGAATCCGATTAACGGTCTCTTGAAGTATTTGTCGTGTCTAATGAATGCTGCGCCAAGAGCATCACTGCGTAAAATCTAACCGCTCGTGTGGATTCCAGTCGATACTCGGCGGTATTTGTAAGAGCGATGGAAAAGATGTGAATGTGGAGGAGTCCAGAAGTGTTATTTGGAAGGAAAGGCTGCTTTAGTGAACGCACAAGTTTAAAAAAAAGTTGGGACAACGTTGTTCTCTCCACACGAACGCACTCTTTCTATGCAATTTTGCTTTTATTGATCCATCTGGTGCCAAATTAGAAGATAATGTAAAGAGAAGAATCAGTTAAAAGCTTCAAAATCTAATTTCCCTTGGCTGTAAATAACTTGTTGAATGAGCTGCTCGTCCCAGGAACGCATTTAATTGTGAGTATTGAGATATCAGTATTGTCCTTTTTTTTTTTTTTTTTTTTTTTTTTTTTTTGAAACCCTTTTAAAATAAAGCTAATGGTGTACACTTCAATCACATCTCAATTGTTTCATTTCAAATCCATTGGGTGGTGTATGAAGACAAAATCATAACTAT